>WUAP02059115.1:0-17941 GCA_015163945.2 Stichodactyla helianthus
GAGCGAGCGAGTGAGCGAGTGACGTTCAGACCCCTCACAATAACTCGTTTCTACGCTTCGCGTATCCACGAGTTAAAAAGCCTCTGAAACCCAGGGTATTACAAACATGACTAGTAACGTTGATTTTCCTCATCAAGATCGCTATCATCAGACTCTGAAGGTATTTCTAAAACTAACTGAGCAAAGGAAAGAAAATCTTGCTTGTCTTCGACAAAACATTCCAGCAGCTTTACAAAAACTACAACTAGGAAGGGACAAACCGAGATTCAATGTACTCAGTGTTGGCGCTGGTGATGGCTTCATGGATTTGGAAATACTGAACATTGTGGAAGAGTGCTATTTCAATAAAGATACCCAATTCCAAACGGTTGAGATCTTTAACACTGGAGTTGAACCGATGAATGGTTACGCGAAGCGATACAATGAATTATTCGAAAATCGAGCTAAACTTGAAGTATCATCGCACAAGAGGTCGGTGAATTTTGAGTTCAAGTCCATGACATTTGAACAATATGTCAACACTGAGCATGATGAAAACCAGTACGACCTGATCCAAGCCATACACACTCTTTACTATGTGGATTCCCTAGAATCAACATTGAATCACCGCTATCATAACGAACTGGGAGACAAAGGCTTGATCGTCTGCATGCTCGTGGCTCAAGGTTGTACCCTTAACCAGATCAAAGCAGCCATTAACAAGAATCGCGACGCCGATGACAAGGAAGGCTTTTTGCGTACAGCTGATGACGTTGTGAGTTTGGCCAAAGCAAATAAATGGAAGTTTACTCGCGTGAATTGTACTTTGACTTACGATATGACACAAATCCTGAAGGAGACTACTGGAGAAGGAAAAATGCTTCTTGATTTCCTTACCTTTAGGACCCATTTTCTTGACACAGGAGACAAAGAATCTATTGATAATGTCTGCACGCTGTTGAAAGATATGGCAACTGAAGATGATAAAGGGAGATTAAAAGTGAACGAAGTTAATGAACTAATAATTATCTACAAAGGCTAATGCACAAGTCGGATAAACATTTGGCATATCAACAAACTTTTAAATTTTTTACTTGTAACAAAAGTGTAATCGGGTTCTTTTACTTTTTTAATAAAGTTTAATCAAATTGAAAGTTGAAGGAAGATTAAAAGTGAATGAAGTTAATGACCTAATAATTATCTACAGAAGCTAACACAAATGGAAACTAGCGAGTAAACTAGTATAGAAGCTAGTACAGAAGCTAACACACAACTAGCATGAACATGAGATGTATCAATAAATTAGATTTTTACTTGTAACAAAGTGTAATCAGTAAGGGAATTCTTTGTCAGGGAGAGAGGAGGGGATTTGCAAGGGGTCAAAAAAAAAGAATCTGAGGAAAGAAAAATGACTCAAAATTGACCGATTGGTCCCTAGCCGTCACGTGGTATAAATTGTAAAAAAGTTCAGACATTGTTTTCTGAATGCCATACAAGTACACTAACTTTTGAATAAATTATCCATTATAATTATAAATTTGTCTCTCTAAATATAACCGAAATATTGTTCTTTAACCCTAATTCAAAATGATCTTGCTGTTTTTAAGGAGAAAAACTTATCAAAACACGTTGAAAATTTGTTGAAAAGTTAGTGCATTCGTACGGCAGTCAGACAACAATGTCCGAACATTTTCGTGACCATAACACAATGTAGCACAAATTACCTCACATTATGGCTAGGGGCCAATCGGTGAATTCCCCACCCTGGCAGCCACCCAGTCCAATAATAAAGGTAAAGATATGTTAAAATACCCCACGCTTGGGACAAGATGGAAGATAAAATTCCCCAGGGTGGAGACAGCAAGTGATCAAATGCCCCACATGTGCCTGACCACCCCCAGACTTCACAGTGACACATTGCATAAGTTCATGTTAAATAAATAAAATAAATAAATCCACTTGGTTTAAGCAGGGTAACTAGAGTTACATGGCGTAATTTTCATCTAGGCCCTGAGATTGAATTAGGATTTGAAAGTTGATTTTTGTGGAGGAAGGAAAACCGGAGAACCTGGAGAAAAACCCTTGAAGCACAGGAGAGAACCAACAAACAACTCTACTCACATATGACACTGAGCCCGTAAAGACTTGAACCCAAGTCGCATCAATGAGAGGCAACGCCTTAGCAGCATACACCACCCGTTCTAACCCACCCTTCCCCTTCTTCCAAATTCCCCCCTTTTAACTATGAAATCTCTGCTTACATAAAATAAGTTACTGTAAATTTATTTATTTTGAATGTCAGGTTGAAACGAGGGAAGATGAAGAGCAAAATGTAAAGTTTTCAGAGATCATTGACCTGTTACTTGCTGCAGGGTACTTCAGAGCTCGTATTAAAGGTCTATCATCCTTTGACAAGGTAATATAATGAAATATATGAGGAAAGGAAAACAAAGCTAGCATTCTATTAAATGGTTAAAATGCATGAGATGGATGGATGCTTGATTGTCTTTGATACTATTCTGAACAGTACTGACTTACAGCATGTACAATCATCATCCCATCACAGTGGATACTTACCATTATGGTAAAGTGCAGTACTGTACAGCTAAGAATTCGCCTTAATGTTTCCCACTCGTGTTCACAATGCTTTTATCCTTTCTCAGGTCTTACACCCTTAAAAAAGCTCCAATATTTACACCAAATGCAAAAATTTTATGTGGATTGCATAGCACGTACATTTCCTCATTGACATAATACTGTCAGTTCTGGGTACCTAGTAAATGCAAAAATGTTAATAATATAATAATAATAATAATTTGGAGTGCTAATCATCCTTACTTGCAGCTCCACAGCTGAATTGCGAAGGACGCAGCTTCAACGTGGTCGAGTCAAAGGCATATATAAAGGCGCCCCTGGCAGCCGCCATATGACTCATGTCTGACCACGGAGCACAGCACAGATTGAATTCGGGTTGATTTTTGTGGAGGGAGGAAAACCGGAGGACCCAGAGAAAAACCCTCGGAGCAAGGGAGAGAATCAACAAACTCAACTCACATATAGTGCCGGGGCCGGGAATCGAACCCAGGACCATAGAGGTGAGAGGCGAAGATTATAAACCTACGCCACCCTCGGTCCCCTGTTGCCAAAAAAACTTAAGTAAATTATTAAATTTACCAATTAGAAATTAATTATCACTCATGTCAGACTCGTTTACTAAAGTTATTTTTATGTAACTGCAACTTTTTTGCAATTCACCGATCCTAGCTGTGCTTGAGACTACTCAAACAATGGGTACTAGTTTTCCCAATGGAATTCATAATGTCTGACCAACAAACTTGGATTGATAAGAAATTGTAGTAGTTATCAATATTTTTCTTAATGTATCTTTAGACTGCATTCATTTAAAGACAGATGTAAAAATTTCAGCAATCGGTGTCTTTCCTACGCTGTATATTGAAAACAAACTTTAGCTTGTCTGACATAGCAACAGTAACTAGGGAGGTAAAACAATGAATGCTGGATCGGTGAATTAGGTGTGTACTATTACCAATGATTCTTAAAAATTTTTGATTCACAATTAATTGTAAATCATTTAGATAAGATCTTGATTTTTTCTATTGACTTTGATGATAATCCTGGCAGTTTTCCCTTGGCAACAGTCCTTTCCTGAATTCACTTATTAGTCACAAAACACAGGTTTCAGTGATTGAGGCTGGACTTGATGTTATACATCTGTAATGTATCAAGTCTAACCTTGATTTGGAACCATTGTTTTGTACATGGTTGCTGAAGCAAATTCATTCAGAGAGGTCTAATCTATTGTAATACAAATATCAAGGACAGCTCTTAATTATAGTTATTACAATAAATGAAATATTAAAGATTTTATTCTAAAGCTCACAATGGCTTGTTTGACTGCAGGTTGTTGGTGGAATGACATGGTGTATATCTGTATGTGATTTTGATGTTGATGTGGACCTACTTTTCCAAGAAAATTCTACCATTGGGCAGAAAATGTATGTTTAGATATATTAAGTGAAATGTTGTCATTTATTTGAATTTATTTTGTGCTTTTTTAATATTTTTTTGTGTCACTTGTCTTCATAATGCCAGTGCTCTAACAGAAAAGATTGTAGCTGTCTTGCCTCGTATGAAATGTCCCCATCGACTAGAACCTCATCAAATCCAAGGGTTGGACTTCATCAACATCTTCCCTGTTGTTCAGGTCTGTATTACAGTACATTTTACATAGATGTCAGTGGCGGATCCAGGATTTTACAAAGGGGGGTTCCGTTTTGTCAGAGCTCGGCTGCACGCGGTCTGGGTATCACAATAACATACTTATTGTTCTTTCTCAATATAAGTGAAAAGCCACTTACCTCTTCTTTAACGATTATCAATAGACAAATAATTAAATAACGTAAAACTTCATTGCAGGACACTTTCTCATTTTTTTCAAAAGGTCTGACTCTCAAGGGGGGGTTCCATGCAACCCATGGAACCCCCTCTGGATCCGCCACTGGATGTAACTTTTGGCAAGTGAGTTCGGAAGTTTGTTTGGAAGTTCCAAAGTTGAAGTCATACTTTGGAAATTCACAAGGAACGAAACTTTGTATGGCAAACTTCAAACCTACTTCCCACATAAAATTGGTAATTTGTTAGATACTCAGTCTTTTTAGCAGATTGTACTTGTTTTTCTCCTTAAAGCCATCCTTAGGCAAAGCATTGCTCTGCTTTGTGCAGCAGCTCAGCCAGTGTAAACCTTGAAGTCTCATAAATCTTGAAAGTATTTTTAACAAATAATTTTTTTGATGTACTTAATATACCATATTTTGCAGTGGCTTGTGAAACGTGCAATTGAGAGAAAGGAAGAAATGGGAGACTACATTAGAGAGTTTTCTGTTTCCCAGTTTAACAAGTTTCATACCACCCCTAAGGTAAAGATTGGTATGTTGAGATATTCTAAGTAGCTACTTCTCTGTTGGGTGCATAAAGTAATTATCCCTAAACTGAGTACAAGGCCCATACCATAAGTTATGGATTGAATTTTTTAACACTGCCTTATGGCCCAAATGCGTAGCATACAGGCCATAAAAAAGTGGAAAAATGAGGTTCCATAACTTGCATGCAGACTGAGAGAGGAAGGTTAATAAGATGTTTATTATATGGCAAAGTGAAAAATAAAGATAAAAAATAAAGTTGGCAGTCGATACCATAAGTTATGGACTGCATTATTGTCCAGTGCGAGTGTGTGAATTCAGCTTGCCATATTATCATGATATCATATAATCTATTGTTTTTTTCAAGGATGATGAGTTCAGAATGAAAAAGCCAAAATGCCTGGAGACAATAACAGAACTTAAGGTATATCTTACAAGTCTAGATGAATTATTTAGCATCTTCTGGTACCAAACTACTAGACAGAATACCTTTTCAGCTTGGGATTAATGTTTTGAAAAATATTTCATTCCCTTGAGTTTGATTTCTTTGTTTACCATTAACTTTTTGTGAAGATACATGATATATGGGTGGCATGGGTGGGGCAGCAGTAAAATGTTCACCTCTCACCACTGTGAGTCCAATGGGTCAGGTCACTGGTTGGAGCCTTGCAAATGCCACATGTAGAGTTTGTTAGATGTTGTGTTCTATCCCTTGCCACGAGGGTTTTTCTCTGGGTTTTCTGGTTTTTCTCCCTCTGTAAAAATCAACATGTGAGCTGAGAGTATGCTTCAAACAGTTAATGTTGTGGTAGTGTGCGCGTGTGTGAGTGATAGTGCCCCCATTTAGTGAAAAAGTGCTGGAATGACTAGGCTCAAATAAAGAGATTTATTTATTTATTTAAATACAGTAAATGTAACTCAAACAAAGAATCCTATTCTTAAAGGACTTTATTCCTGGGCTGAAAAGGAAAACCTTAACAATTAAGCTGAAAAAATTGGTTAAATAGGCATTGCTCATTCAGTTTTTGTTTTGATCAGAATACATACAAACCTAAAAGAACATATCGTAAGCCTGGTGGGTCTTCTGTTGAAGATGAAGAGATAAGAGTGAGAACAACTCTTCTAGAATATGGATGGTGAGTATATTTGAAATGAGTAAAGAAATGTGCAAAATTTTATCCCATTTTAAATGATCAACTTTAATTTGTTTTCTTTTTTTGAGGAATAATACCAACTTAAAATTAGTTGATATTATGCCAAAGAAATGCTGATTTTATGGTTAATACTTTACAGGAGTTTGGTTAAATTTGAATACCTTTCATGTTTCAATTTACAGGCAGTATGGGTTCAGCAAGGAGCAGAGAGAAAAGGTAACTAGTGTACAAAAAGTATACAGTATACAGTGGAATATGTACAAACTGAAAGAGAAAATTGCTGTAAGTTTTTTCTATTAAAATCTTGATGAAAAAGGAAAGAAATTTTATTTCATTCAGGGTTCTCACTGCTCCTGGAATTCCTGGAAAACTCCTTGAATTTTCTATTAGTATTAAGTTTAATATTAGATATTAAATAAATGTTGTTGGATTGTCCTACATGAAATTTCAAAGTTAAGGGTCCTGGAATTTTTATATTTATTCCCTGGAAAACTCCTGGAAAACACCTGGAATTTTATAATCTTTTACTAGTGCGAACCCTGTTCATTGTACTGTATGTGTATGTAAGCTTAATTTCAAATTCATTAAACTTTGTTTGAGAACTCTGAAGGATTTAATCTTTTAAATAAATTTTAGGAAAAGGAGAAAAAAGAGAAAAAGAAAGCAGCTGCTGCTGCCACAGGACGTGAAAGAGCTTCCTCGACAGAAGAAGATGAGTACCTAGTTGAGCAGGTATGGTGTGCTGTACATTTAACCCTTCTGACAATATTCTCATTATTGATTCAACATGAGGCAGCTATTGAATGACCAAAAATATTTCATAGTTTGAGTATCGTCTTCTTGAAGTTATAAAAGGTTTTTCCATTGCCATATTTAATGACTGTGATGTCAGATGTCGAGTAATTTACTTATAAAAGAGATGGTCAACACTCAAGAAGCTAAAAAATCTCACTTAATGGCTGCACCTTGTGCAACTCTTACGCTTCAGCAGTCTCCTGCATGCATCCATAACTCAGTGGCACACGCTGAGTGTTAACCATTTCTTAAAATGCCTATAACCTTGTGGCAATATTCTTGCAGCATTGATTCTATAGGGTCAGCTCATTTGTGTTGAATGACCAAAAACTTATAGAGTTTGAGTGATGCATCTTGAAGTTATAAAAAAACTTTCCATGCCATATGCTAATGACTGTAATGTCAGAGGAGTAATTATTCAATATACAAAACATTTACTGGTACAGATAAATTGAATTTTTAAATACATCATTATTTTATCCATGGCATTTATAGAAATCTCTGAAAATCGGTTTTCATGTAGAAGCCCATGTTTTGAATTACAAGGAACATACCAACAAACATACATAGCTGGAGCTGGAAATAGCATGAATATTTAAACAAATATCTTTGTGATTCTAATGAAATTCTCAATACATCACCCAGACTTCTTGATCATATCACCATGCACTCCATTGAGTTATAGATGCACAATTGCACAACTCAAATTATATAACCAATTATTGTATATTGTGACTGTGGCTATATTATAATAAAGACTGTTGAGACCCCTACTCTGGTGGTATAGCAGAATGTCAAGTATAAGAGTCCCATGAGGTAAGGCCAAGTGAGACTCTAGCTTCTTGGCTTTGCAGTTAGTATGACTCTTACACTTCTTTCATATTTAAGCAATCTCCTGTAATGCATTCATTTCATGATGGATGCATGATATATTAGTGTGAACCATTTCCAATTACAGTGTGTATTATATCATGGCTATATTATACTTTTAAGAATGGATTTCGTGTGAGTGGGAAAAGTATGGCATTGTAGCACACTGTACAATGTCAGAACAACAAGGTGTACTAATTCTTAAATGGCTTCCTGTGATTTGCATGTGAATCATCCTGTCACATCACACATTCATTGTTACAGTGGCTCTATGATTTGCTTATAGACAAAGATGGTTTCACTTTGCAACTTTGTATAACAGTTTTTCTATTTCACAGAAACGTTTGACATCCTTATTGAAAGGCATGTCAGCCATGGAAGGAAAAGAGGTGAGAATAGATACCTGCTAAGAAATATTCCACCTTCCAGATAAAGTAACATTTTTCTGAGTCTGATTTGTCAACAAATTGGTCAAATAATTTCCTTTTTGTCTGCTTGCTTAATGCTATTCAGGGGTAGATCTAGTGGAGTTAATCCAAACCCCCGAAACCACATTCAAACCCCCTAAATGAGAACTATGAACCCCCTAATGAGAAAATATCCAATACAAAATAATTTTCTTGAAGTTTGTTTTTACTAAAATATTGGCAGTTTGAACCCCCCCCTAGCCAAAATCTGGATCTACCCCTGATATGCTCTTTCATCTTGCACTATTTTGTTGATACATGTCTCCATTAAAGATAATTTCTCTTCTAGGGAGCCCTTTCATCAAGTGCTGTTGGTTCTATTGTGGAACTGCAGTCAGAACAAATCTCCCAGATGGCATCAGAGTATGCTGAGAGAGTAAGTACTCATCAAATCTATTCTTTTTAATTAGTTTATAGTGCATTAGCTGAGGTCTTAACCAACTGTCTTCTTCATAAGGAAAGGGAATTTCTTGTGCTTCAATCACAAAGGGAGTAATCTCTTGAGCCATGACTAAGGCCCAGTTCAGACGTTGAACTTTTGACACATCAAATCTAATGCAAATTAGTCAAATATTTTGTTTCTACTCGTTATCATCTCATTTACATCGAATTTGGAACAGCAAAATTTCAGCTCTTTCTTGGTGTTGCATAGTCTGAGTATCAGGTGATGCAGGGCACCTGAGGCAGGAAGACAATAAAACAATAGCCAAAGACAATGAATTTTGAACTAAACAATACCCTGCAAAACAATAACTCTAACCCAGAATACAAAGAAGCTTGCAACACCAAGAAAGACCCAAAAGTTCCACGTCTGAACTGGGCCCAAAGCATTCAGTGCTGGAACAAATTCAAATTTAAAAGTTGAGTTTTTAGAGGAGGAAAAACGCATTTGTTCCTTAGTAAATTTATAGAATTTTTTACTTCTTTTTTCATAAATTTTATCCATCTACAAATTTATTTAGAACCAAACATGAATAAAAAGAGGGCTTATGAGAGCATGTCATATTCACTCTTCAAATGAAGGATTAACCAATTTTGTTGCAAAGTTTATGTTTACCTTCTCTGAAAAGTTCTTTATCATTTTGCAAATATTTTATCTTGTTTTATGTCAGGACCTCTACAAAAAAAGACTGCTACCATTTCACATTTCTTGTTATCCAAAATTTTCAACCTTTGTTTTAACTCTACAGCAAGCAGAGCTTCAGGAAGGTATTGAAGGCAGAGGTGAAAGAGTTGGAGGTGTTCAGGCTCATAAGAGAATGGTAGCTTCTCTTGAAAAACAAATTGCAGTGCAAGAAAAGAAGCTTGAACAGGTTCATACTAAAAAGAACTATAATATGTAGTAATTTTTTTTCTTACAGCCAACTGGAAATGTAAATAAGTCTGCTGTCTCTTCATTCGTTCCCATTTCATGCCATCCATCCATTAATCCTTTCAATCTCTGATCAATCAATTTCCTTTGTCAATCTGAGTGGAAGACATCTTCAGAGTCTAGCTCAGGTTTTCAAAATGTCAGTTGCCACCAAAAACAGTCTTTCTCAAGACAACACTCACCTGGATGATAATATTTCACAATGATCTTTCACTTCTGGGTTGTACTGAGTTCAATATGTCAAACTAACCATTAATTGTGGCATAGATTACTGAAAAGCAAAAGCAGTTGCAGACAACACTAGACGAGTCACAAGAACAACTCAAGCAGGTAAAAACAGAACTGTAATTAAGAGTGAGTACTGTAGTACATGGGAGTGTGTTGATGAGATATATTTTCAAGTTATCTCACAAGTTAATCTATTTTATACTTACAAGTATCAACAATGAGAACTACACGGGATTTCATTTTGTCAATGTTGCTGCTGTCCTTTTGTTGTTGTTGTTGTTGTGTTGTTGTGGTGGTAGTCTTGCTTTGTTGCCACTGTTGTTGTTGTGTCGTGGGGTGGTAGTGGTGGTACTACTATTGGTAGTGGTGGTCGGCTTTGTTACTGTTGTTGTTGTGTTGTGATAAATTTTATGCAACATCTTACTTACTTTTATAGTACTATTTGCTCGTTATTTTAGGTCAGTTCAAGAAGTGAACGAATAGACGAAGAAATGGATAAGCTTTCAGAGATGGAGAAAGGAGAGAATTCAGTGTAAGTATTCCTAGAATTTATCATTTTGGCAAATAGCCTATTTTCCTATATTTTGATTGAGTGATTTTAAAGCTTTATTTAATGAAGGTTAAACTTTCAGTCATAGACTGGTTTACAAAGTGCCTTCCTACAGATATAAGATACAATATAAAAGTAAGCTAATAATATATATATAAAATATCTAGAAGATTTATAATATTAACCCAAAAATAAAAACGAATAAATGTTAACCCATACCAACCCTTGATCCCACACCCACCAAGAAATCCATGTGCAAATAGACTGCAAAAAAGTCCCCACCCTCCCACAAACCATCCGCAGGAACGAGCCCACGCTCGATCAAGTGGTGAACTCGCTCCAACAGACAGTCCGCGAAAAAGCAGGGACTGCCCCGCAGTCCAATGCACAGAATATATAAAAATATAATTAAGTAAATTATAAATTATAAATAACTAAGAAGAATATAAAATTATGATCATGTGGCAGACCTGCTGCTCCAATATTTCTTTTGAACTCCTTAAGGGAGAGTGATTTGCGTGTTTCTAAATCTAAAGAATTCCACAGTAATGAGCCAGTAACCCTAAGTGATTTCTTATGAGCATTTGGAATATATAAATTGTCATTAATAGAACTACGTGTACTTCTATTATGGACGTCTTTGACATAACAGAACAAGTCATTCATGTATTGAGGAGCTAAGTTATTTAACGATTTAAAAACTAGACAAGATTTAAAATAATTAATGCGTTGCCATATAGTCTTAACATTCAGTTTAGTGAAAAGCTCAGCTGATGATATGTCCCTAGGATTTTTGATATCCAGAATAGCTCTTAGAAACTGTTTAGTTACTTTATGAAGCCTGTTATATATGTAGAAAATACAATTGGGTTTCCTGTGTACGGACATGCGCAGTAGAGAATAAAGAGTTCAAGACCACGTGCAGTCTAGTTTTTCTTAGTGCTTTCTTCCTAAATTAAGTACCTCTTTCAAGGGATACAACAATTCTGGCGACAAGGATGGGACTCTATCGTGTAATTGAAGCATTTGTATAAAATTCAACAAGTTCGAGTCAAGTTAACTGGAATTATTTGGTACTTTTGTCGATCGTCATGGCTTCGGGATTTCTTGGTTCAATTGGAGAGTTTGACCCGACGTCTGAATTATTCTCATCCTATCTGGAAAGATTGGAACAGTTCTTTATTGCCAATAATGTTGGAACAGTTTCGTCTGATGCTTCTGAAGCTGTAAAGAAGGCAGCGGATCAGAAAAAGGTCGCTGTCATGATTTCTATCATCGGTAAGAAAGCCTACAATACACTTAGAGACTTGTGTACACCATCGCCCCCAGAGGACAAGAAGTTCAACGAAATCTGTACAATTTTACGTGAGCATTACAAGCCAAAGAGCCTAGAAGTAGTTGGTACGTACAAATTTCATCAATGTGTTCAAGGAGAAACTGAGTCTGTATCAGAATTTAGTGCTCGATTACGACGCTTGGCTTCCGACTGTAATTTTTTAGTGGAATTTTTTAGTGGATCAGTTTATTAGTGGAATTAGAAACCCAAACACAAGGAAAAAGTTGCTTGATCAAGATCGATCATTTCAAGAAGCTCTTAAAGTAGCAATTTCTGACGAAATGGCCCAAAGGGAGACTGCCTTATTTCAGAGACAAGGCGGATCGACAACGACTGTTAATGCTGTAAAGCCTCGTGGCTCCTTCCGGGGACGCAGAAAACAAGCCACACCAGCACCTAGAGAGCTTCATCAAAGTTTTAAGGTAAAGAGTGATGATCCTTATAAATGTTTTAGTTGTTGAGGCACTGATCACCAGAGGAGCAAATGTAAACACAGAGATAAAACATGCCATAAGTGCCACAAAAAGGGTCACATTGCTAAAGTGTGTAAGCTGAAGGATATCCATGCTGTTGAAGAATCCTTTCCTGCTGCTGATAATGATGATGACATGCATGCTATTTATGATATTAACACTGTATCAAGACATGATATCTCTGTACCACTGAAGATAGAAAACAGTGAAGTTACTATGCAGTTAGACACTGGTTGTGCATTTTCCCTAGCACCTAAAGGATTTTATGACCAGCATTGTTCAAATGTGCCTTTAAACCCCATAAGTGTTGTACTATCTACTTACACTGGTTAACGAATTCATCCACTTGGAGAAGTAACTGTTAAGATAAATTACTCTGGAACTGAGTACTCATTGCCTCTTCTTATTGTACCCAGTGGTTCAATTGCCCTCTTTGGACGCAACTGGTTGGCTAAAATAAAGTTAGATTGGAAAAGTCTCCCAGGACTTAAACATGTGGATCAAGTTCCAGCTCCACCTGTCAGTAACACTGTTGAATCACCAACCTCATTAGAATCAGTCTTGCACAAGTACCAAAGCTTGTTTGATAATACACTTGGATACTACAATGGTCCTCCAGTGGAGTTAAAGGTCAACGCTCAGCCAAATTTTCACAAGGGTTGAAAAAGCCATCCACAAGCTAGAGAACGAAGGAGTGATTGAAAGAGTATCCACTGCCCCTTGTGCAGCACCCATTGTAGTGGTAGGAAAGAAGGACACTGATGAGGTACGAATTTGTGGTGACTTTAGTGTTACATACAACGCTTGTGCAGATGTTGAAACATACCCATTGTCCAAAATTGAAGATCTCCATGAAGCACTGCGAGGCAGTAAGGTGTTCAGTATCCTAGATATGAGTCAAGCATATCATCAGCTTCCATTAACCCAAGAGTCACATCCTTACGTGACCATCAATACACATGTTGGCTTGTACTCCATTAAGAGATTACCAAATGGTGTTCATTCAGGGCCTGCAATCTTCCAGAGAACCATGGACACTACCCTACAGGGAATAGACAATGTTATATGCTACATTGATGACATTCTTGTTGCTGGCGCTACAAAGGAAGAGCACTTACAAACACTTTCACAGGTATTTGAAAGACTTGATTCTGCTGGATTCAAGCTGAACCAGAAGAAATGCAAATTTGAGAAGTCCTCCGTTACCTATCTCGGATACACCATTGATGGAGAAGGGTTGCACCCTACAGAAGAGAAACTCACAGCAATTCGTGATGCGCCACGCCCTAAAAATGTTGCTGCCCTGAAATCCTTCCTGGGCTTGATTATGTTTTACTCCAGATTCCTTAAGGATCATGCTACAGTTTTAGCACCGTTGAACAATTTGCTGAGAAAAGACGTCAAATGGAAATGGACGCCAGCAGAAGAAAAAGCATTCCAGAATGCCAAGAAGTTGCTGTTGGATTCACCCACACTGGTTCATTACAATGATACACTGCCACTGTACCTCTCATGTGATGCTTCTTCTTACGGAGCGGGAGCTGTACTGTCTCACCTTATTGATGGATCCTACCGTCCCATTGCTTTTGCTTCCTGCACACTGACTCCTGCCCAAAGGAACTATTCACAACTAGATAAAGAAGCGTTCAGCATAATTTTTGGGGTCAAGAGATTCCGCCAGTTCTTATGTGGCCGTACATTTACTATCATAACAGATCACCGTCCACTCCTTGCTTTGTTCGCACCAGACCGTGCTGTACCTATGCATGCTGCAGCGAGACTACAGCGCTGGGCCCTTATTCTACAGTCTTACCATTACAAGATACAGTATAGGAATACTACCGCACATGCTGATGCTGATAGTATGTCCAGACTTCCCTTGCCTCAGACATGGGCTCCAAAGAGTGAGAATGTTGAATGCTATTTCTTCAAAGATGAAGAAATGTCTCTTGTAACAAGTGAGATGATTAAGAAGAAAACAGCTACAGATCCAGTTTACTCAAAGGTGTATGAGTATACTGTCTCCGGTTGGCCATCAACGTGTAACGACCCTTCATTGTCCCTATTCAAGTCAAAGCAAGAAGAGCTGACAGTTGAACAAGGTTGTCTACTTTGGGGTACGCGTGTGGTTATACCTCCAGCTCTACAACCAGCAATGCTTAAAGAACTCCATGAGACTCACTCAGGTATGACGAGAATGAAAGCACTAGCAAGGTCATATGTCTGGTGGCCCAGAATTGATGCAGATATTGAACAGACTGTTAAATAATGCCATGTTTGTCAGTCAATGAGATCCAACCCACCAGAGGCACCAGCTCACCCCTGGTCCTATCCTTCACACCCATGGTCAAGGATTCATGTTGATTTTGCTGGACCAGTATTTGGTCAGATATACCTTGTACTGGTTGATGCATATAGTAAGTACCCAGAAATTGTCAAGATGACAAGTACTACGGCTAAAGCCACAATCAATGCTCTTCGCGAGATTTTTAGCAGACAAGGATTACCTGAGATGATCATTTCAGATAATGGCCCCCAGTTTAGTTCAGACGAATTTCAACAATTCTGTGCCAATAATGGAATCAAGCATCGTACCTCCGCACCTTACAAGCCATCTACAAATGGCCAAGCAGAAAGAGTAGTTCAGATCTTAAAGTCAGCTATCAAGCAAGCAACGATGACTAAAGAGAACGTTGATGCTGTAATTGCACGATATCTGTTGACTTATCGTAACACACCCCATACTACTACGGGAGAGTCACCAGCCATGTTGCTTATGAAAAGAAGATTGCGCACTCGCCTAGATCTACTTAAGCCTTCATTAAAAAGTCACGTTGAAGGAAGGCAAGACTATACAATAGACAAAACTGCACATAGACAATTGAGAGAATTTCATACAGGAGAAAATGTCATGGCTAGAAATTATGGCGAAGGAAGGAAATGGATACCTGGTAACATAACTGAAGTTCTTGGATCCAGACACTACATTGTTGACGTGCAAGGTCGCCAGTGGAAAAGACATGTGGATCAACTGATCAAGAATGACCAAGCACAAAGTGAGGTATCTACAAGTGATACAGGTTCCAGTTCAGCTGCTGTACTACCAAATCCAGAAGTACCACAGGCACCAAGTAACCCTACCGCAAATACTGGGAGTCAACCATCTTTGCAGCGAGGTCAAGATGTGACACCCACTGTTTCTGAGAGTCCACCCACTTCTCAAGTTCCAACTCCAGTTGCAGGAACTCCTAGACGTTACCCTACTCGTGAGCGCAAGCCACCGAGTTACTTACGGGATTATCAAACCTAGAGATTAGAACTAAACATTTGAGACATGATTCATAGAATATTCAACGATTGTTCTTATTATTAGTTGTTCTGTTTAGAGGGGAGGATGTTATATATGTAGAAAATACAATTGGGTTTCCTGTGTACGGACATGCGCAGTAGAGAATAAGACCACGTGCAGTCTAGTTTTTCTTAGTGCTTTCTTCCTAATTTAAGTACCTCTTTCAAGGGATACAACAAAGCCTTTCTAAGTTTTGATCACTACTATTTCTCCATAAAGTGCAACCATAATCTAACAAGGCTGGACCAGGGCATTATAAAAGATCATTCTAGCATGAAAAGGTAGAAGATGTCTAATTCTACGAAATAGATATAGACGACCAAGTAACTTACTACGAAGATGGCCAATGTGAACATCCCAAGATAAAAAGTTATCAAAATATTGCTTGATAAAAGGGGGGAAAAATTGCATCCGACTTTTCATATTGCTCGTTTGCAATCAATCCAGAGAGAATGAAACAGTCATGTTGTTTAATAACGGAAAAGGAACTGAAGACCACTCTGGATCCAACAGTTACCCAGTCTTGCCTACCATCGCTCCCTATATTACCCTAAAGGTGCGGTAATGCGAACAACATCGATTGCAACTTGCAACGCAACGTTGTGTGACAAGTTGCACCTTCCATGAGTCAAGAGAAAATAAGGTAAGAGAAGCAATAAGCCCTTTGCAACAAACAGTTACATGATGATATATCACTTCAGTAGAAAATGAATTGAGCACACGGTTCCTTGGGGAAGGCTTCACTGGACGGCAAACAAACATTAGAATGCTTAGTATCTTGAGATCAAAAGCATGTTAAGAAGGTATAACTGCATTTTAAAAAAGATTTTGGTCAAGGCATTACTAGATATAATGAAGTTTGCTTTCGATAAAGGAAATAGTTTTTTTAGCTCACAAGTTACAGTCACGTGATCGTTAGCTGCAAAGGGCCTATCATGAGCAGTCTCATGCTTTTTGGGATGCGCGATGCGCTACTTTTAAACTCATTATCATTTCCGCCCAACCACAAACTCTTCTTCGTCAACAAAAGTATATGGCAGCAATAGTAACTCGGCTGTGACGGGGCTTAAGAGAAGCCTATGTGACCTCGTCTGAAATAAATCTAACCAATCGTGTTATTTTCCTAAACTAAATGCAGTTAGTAAAATTAGTATCAAACGGTACTCAAGATGGCTAGTACACTGAACCTAATACGACAGATTCCTTTTCTAACCTCAAGCTTGTCTGTTACAAGAGGTTCACATTGAAATGACAATATATTAATGACAATTGAGTAAACGTTCTCTGTGGTTAAAGGCTTTATTAACGGATGCAAAAAACAACGACAGAAAAATCCAATAAAAACAACTAGAACACTTTTAAAAGGTGCAGGTTTTTCTTTATATATAATTTTACTATGGTCTTTTTGCTTGCTCCGATGTAGAAAGTGCTTTAAAAATTGTTCCAGTTGTTTTTTAGTTGATGTTTTCATGGAGGCGAGGCTTCGTGCGAAATCACGTTTTGTGGCGTGAAACGACTGACATTTCTTTGACTTTTTCTGTTGCTTAAAAGTTTCTTTTTAAGAGTGAATCGCGAACAAGTCATAGAGAAGAGAGTGACAAGAGAACAAGTCAGTCGTTTCACGCCACAAAGTATGATTTCGCAAGTTTCGCCTTCATGCACCATTTTCGAGAACTCGGAAATGGCCTATTGACGTCTTTAGCTTACCTTTCTCGTCATCTCTGTTGGCACTAGCTATCACTACATTATCTTCTATTTTCAGAAAGTGACCTGGTAATTCACCTTTGTAGCTCAAACAATAGATCTTGTATAAACCTTCAGTGAACTCCTCGTCTTTGCCATCACAGACAAGTTTTCCACTCTCCGATTTCTACCCACAAAAAAAAAAAAAAAAAAAAATGATCTTCATTAATCGGCTGACACTAGTAAGATCTTAGAATATTCTCAGTACCGGAAATAAAGCACGAAATTTAGCCTAACAACAGATATCCTACTGTTCCTTGCTCTGTACACCGCTCCCTTTGTGATCACTCTCAACCTTCGAGAGTGGTATATGTTCTGCTCACCCTACCCCCGGTATGACGAGGTCCACAGCACATCTTACACCGCTGTCCACTGACAGTAGCTATTATTCTACTCCCCATATCTCATTGTATAATCGTGTGTATTGAAAAAGCTTTTCATGTGACGTCACAGTGTCGAGAAATTTGTTTTATCTGAAAAAAGAGTTTGCAGTTAAATTTGTCATACAGCAGGAGCCCATCCTAGTCATAGTCATAGTCTCCTGGTCATGGGCTTCTGCATATATAGATAGATAGATAGATATAGATATAGATATAGATAAGTATAAAAGCGGTCCACTGTCGGCCAACAACTCACCCAGCCAAGAGGATCAAAATGATTCCATAGTCCTTCCAGTGAAGATAAA
>WUAP02059226.1:0-17935 GCA_015163945.2 Stichodactyla helianthus
ACACCAACGACGAATAATATACGACGCCACGATGATATAAAACACCGACGACTAATGATATACGACGCCACGAAACCTGTGTAGTAATTTTGTCCTCAATTTAACGCCATAATTTTTGTACATGCGCAGTGCAGTAGAAGCCTCGAATATTGAGGTTTCTTAGTGCGCATATACGAAATATTTTCTTTTCGGAATCGTATTGTAAATTCATAGGTTTCAATGGTCTTGTATGATTGTAAATCTACTAGCATTTCTCTCCATTGCCCAAATATACTTAAAACTTCTATTTCACCGCAGTTCAATATCATTTCTAACATATACTTAAAACCGTTGAACTCTTTCAAACCCTGTTGTAGATATACACTCATACAAAACCTTTTTTATGTACGAATTTAGCTGTCATCACAGGCAGTAAACAATCGCTTTTATTTGGAATAATTTACAAAACTCATTTAGTGAGTTTCCTGTGGTAACCACAGGGATCTCGCAATTTGTAGTCTGTGTTGATGGCTAAGTGCTGTAAGATAACGTATGTTGCAGTGTACAAAGTGCTATTGTAGAAGGCTGGTTGGGGATGTAATTTGGTTAATCTTGTAGATAATGTTGGCAGTAGAGAATGAAAAATAACTACCAGGTCACGTGCTTCACCGTTCACTTTTTCGTCCGTATATGCTCAGAGATTGTGATTGTCATTTATTGATAGTATTATTTTGGTTGATTTAATGATGACGATTTTATTGATTTTATTGCGCAGACGTGATCTCTTTACCTCTTGAGTGACGTGGTATAAATCTAGTATTGCGTGATGCCTTTTTCCCACTGGCTCAACAGTCACGCACCTTGCTCTGTTTTTTGCGTGACTTTGTTTCATTACTGATGCAATATGACTGCTTAAATTTTTAAATTCCTTTCTAATTTGAAATTCCAGTTTTAAAGTTCTTTTTGAACTGTGCTATACGTGGTTTTCTCCTAAATGCTCTGACGCATGCGTATTAATGGTGAACGATGGAACATTTGTCACGTGATTTCTGAAGTATATATTCTTTTATTCTGACTTAAGAAGACCCTTCAAATCATCATTATAAATGTATATCCTATGATAGAAAATAGGACGCCAGTACTTTAAAGCCTCTAAAATCAGGCATTTAATCCTTTTTATTCTGGGGTGAGACTACGAAGATAATGAAAAGGACAGGTCATTTAGAAGCAAGAATGGAATGAGGAATATGAAATTGTCAGATTTTGCCCTCTAACTTTCGAAGGGAGACTGGTAACGGGCACAATTCCGCTAGGAATTATGGGTTGAACCTCAGAATTCCCTGCGCGTTCAATTCGTTACTAGTCTTCAGTGAACTTTGGAAAGTGGAAAAAACAGAAATTTTTCTTTAGTGTAACCAAGTTTATAGACTGCAAGAAGTAAAATTTTATTGACTTTTATCGTTCTATAGTAAGCGGAATAATCACTGGCACATGCGTAATGACGCAAAATTAAATCCCAATTCCAAATCATTTCCAAAAGATGAATGACGGCCCTGGTGGATGACATTAAACATCCAACATGGGACTTACAACTACCTCAACCTTCTTCTAAAAATGACTTGTTCTGCACAGTGTAATCATTTTAACAGTCCTTACTGCAAAGTGAACGACTTCAAGTTTCAAATGGTGAACATTTTCTTTTTAGATTCCGAATTTACAAGAAATGCGATTATCAGTACTCTGGGGGATAGGGAGGGGAGATTTATTGAATCCATCTACGAAATTAAAGAGAAACGTATTTAGTAAATTGAGAGAGTAAGTTGAAAACAGCCAAAAATATATGGTTATTAATATTATTATATTGATATAGAGGATGGTGTTGTAAGTAGTAATCGTTTTATTCACTTCCATGAAATCTACAGGGTATATACTTTAATTAATTAATTAACATTTTAATTATTTGCTCCTTTAAATCTCATGACTATGTTATATTTGATTTAGTTGAGAGTTAAAGAAGATTTGATGTGAGGGAGGGGTAGCAGAGGAGAACCTGTTACTTCTTGTTACATTCCATTGACCTGATTTGCAGCTGCGAAAAATGTTTCTTGTGTTCTAGCATCCTGATTGGCTAATCAGTGGTCTTGTGCATCGTGATTGGTTGAGAGGCATCCATTGTGCAATGACCATGATTCTGATTGAAGGACTAGTTATCTGCGCTATATGATTGGTGGATTTTGATTTTTCACTTGAATTATTCCAAATATGGGTATTTATTCCCACCCAAACACCACTTCCTCTTTCCCAGGATATACTTCTCCTTTCCTACTCTTCTTTTCCTTTATATACACATTTTACATGTTCTATTACTTTTCCAGTCTTTCGCCGGCGTTTAACGAAAAAACCTGGTCCTCTGTATTGAGAATAGAGGCTTTTTCACGACCACGTGATGGCAGATTAACAGAATCTCTTTCCACTAAGGGATTGAATTATTTCTCATCTAAAAATTTATGCCATCCAACATGGCTGCCGTCGTGTGAATGCGCAAGACCTCTTTTGGGCTAAGATCTTAAAATAACGTCTCAACGTCTACCACGTATTTTTTCCTTCTGTTATGACAATTCCTCAAGGTACATGTATTGACTCATTAATTCATTATTTTGGCGTACCTTGTAACTTCTCCAAGTACTGAAATCGCTGTACAAAAGCGTTTTATTTCAATTAATTTTCCAGCAGCACGATATGTACAAAGTATACCTTATGTTATTGGTATTAATCCATTATCATAGAATAATTTATGGAATGAATGGAATCTTACTTCTCTGAGGAATGATACTCCGTAAGCCAGTGGTTGTAACAGTATTTTAGAGTAAACATTTGACAAACGTAAAGGTTGCTGTGATTTTTGACAAATTTAAACAGCAAAAGCGATACGCCAAATCATCACGTGATCGTGGCTTCCCGCCATTTTGGTTACCATTGTGGTGGTTTTCAAAATTGTTATCCTTAATTATTAAAAAGCTCACTAAATTCCTTTAAAGGTTATTTTATTGCATGTCCCTCATAAATTGCAATATAAGAATTTGAAATTTCTCTTTTCCATTTTATTGGTGACTTGTTTGCGTATCGCCTATGGGTCTTTTTTTAACGCTAAATAATTTGGTATCTTGTTAGTGTATTAACGCTGTGCGCAATGCCAACAGGCGCACGCTTTTTGCATGATTTTTGTTCTAGATTCTGTCGCGAGTCTTAACTAAATATTGAATGAATTAGTCCCTAAATAACGCATGCGCAGGCTTGGCGTGTACCACGTGACAAACAAAGTTGCTATGAAAATGAGGTCTGGGTACTAGTCCGGTTCGACACGGATAGCTGGTTTAACCAGCCAATACATGTTGGTTTGAATTTAACAAACGATTTTTCATTGGGTTTCGTTTTGAAATGTATCGACCAACATGGAGGGCACTTTGTCATTCTACCAGCCCAATCCCCACCAACCTATCCATTAACACATCCAGCCTTCCTTCGTTCCCTCCTTAAATCCATTCATTCCTTATGGCCACCCACCCAACAGTCTCTCAATCCATCCATCCTTTGTTCCATCCTTCCATCCTCTCCCTCCCTCCCTTCTTCCATCCATCCATCCATCCATCCATTGTCTTCTTGCTCTTCATAACCCATGGCCAGCTGATATCCATTTCCCACTCACATGCAGATCCAGGTTAATATGTTAGCAAACAAACGAACGGATGAAAGTTCCAAGTCTTTAAGGAGACATTTTGGCTTCTCTTTATGCATTTTTAGTCGTAATTTATTCATTTTTAAATGGCAATTCTCATCAGAACAGTAGGAACTACATCCATAAGTTCCACCTTATCTCTTTGATGCCCAGTTTGGCTCCACAGCACGGTAACGTTCTACTTACCACCACTTTCTTGAAAAGCGATTGTTGTTTATGAAGTCGTTTCTCGTTTTATTGCTCTTTAATTAACAGCATTAATGGCTGTATTTTCTCTCTTCTACAAGTGGTTCGCTTATGCATACGTCATTACAATGCCACGTTCACACAATTTTCAGTTCAGAGAGCAGCCATGATCCATTTTTCCCAGTCGATTCAGGTCGGAAATTTTATAAAAGTGCTTGAAAACAAGTGTAGTTAATTAAGTAAAGATAAAAATATGTTATGCTTTCTGGACTTTCCGTTTTAATTTTTTTTTTTTTTTTCGAAAGAAGTTTTATTCAATTTTCAGTAACGTAAAGTTATATAGAACCTTGTCATGAAAACGTTGACTGACCTCAGTTATTTACTGTTTTCAGTCACACCGATTCACTCCTCCAATTTACACTTGAAAATGGATCAAGCATCTATTGAGATTTTTCGAAGACGAGGAGCGTTCAACAAATCGAGAATACAGACTCGAGACACTAAAGCCCAATTAACTTCCGACCACGAGAGACTCACCCAGCCACTACCGCGATGCGCAAACACAAATGTTATTATTTTTTTATAAATATTCGGCAGTTCAAAAACTGTTGTCTCTAGTCTGTAGTTGTCAAACTGAATAATCGAACGAGAGACCACTCTTTTGAAAGCCAAATTTGAACCAACATTCCTTATCCAACCAAACTTAGTTCCATGAGATTCCCTTCTTTGCAATAGCGGCTGTCGTCCTACTTAGCGTTCTTAGGATACTACTTCAGATAAATTAAACTTGTAAATTCTCGCTTAAGGCTATAAAATACAAGGAAAAACCAGCTTTTATTCTATTGTCTTTGGTTAGTGTGCTCCCGAGTGTGCTACGATTTTATGACTGCTGTGTAGTAGCGTTTAAACGAAACGTTCGTGCTCGAGGCGTGCTCAGTGTTTTAGGGGACAATACTTGCGCGTTTATTTACTATTTTTATATAACATCACAATTCGTTTGCCAGTTTAGGAAACATTTACAAATGACCTTGTTTCTTGATGGAGCTTCTTTCGAGTTCTTCTCATTTTGTTTTAGCTCTCTCGTCTCTTAGTTTGTAGAATGTTCACTTAATTCTACATTTACACAAGCCACCTGCAACCACCTTTGTTCGCTACTCAGAATCTCAGAAACACCTCTTTAGATTAAACATGCACTTGCCAAACCATTGCACTAAGAACAAATTCATTTACAAAAAAATATTCATTTTTATTTTCCCTTAAAATTTTCAAAACTTAGGATTTATATTAGTTACAAGGTTTTCGTGATCAAAGACGTTTCATCTTCTAATCTAAAGCCCTCCAGAGCCGTTATTTTGTTATCATTTTAATTCTATGGCCAAAAATGACTAAAGTGATTGTTTTTTGTCTCCGTGAAGTTCGAAATCAAACTAAATGGTTCAAGAAAGAATGAATTGAATCTTAAAGTTGTCAAGATGGTATCAGTATTGTTAGAGTTTACTCCAAAGTGAGTTGAGACTCGTACGCGATAGGAAGCTATGGTTCAATCTAAAACCTCTTGAAATTCTCTTAATCAAGGTTTTTATGCATAAAGACGACATTTTCTACTGAAAATGAATATTTTAAAAAATTTAGGAGCTTAATTCTAAGAAAATAAGTCAAATTCGACCGTTCATAATCCTCTAACTGACGTCTCTATTTATCGGTATTAACTTTTGTTGCAAAATATCAATTTGAAAACAGTGATTGCTTTTTAAAAAATCCTATTTTTAATGAGTACATTTTACATTAAAACCAATCAAACTAAGCCTCAAAGATTTAGTTAGAAATCCAATATATCAAATACAAAATTCTACAAAATATTCATAGTTTTCTGCGCTGCTTTCAAACGAATTTTCCATATGTTGTTCCTTAAGTTCCCTTACAAATTTTTTCTATACTTTCACCATTGTACTTGTAGAAAGTATAGTTATTATCTGATATTTAATTTTCTAAGGACTTTCTAAACGACCATCTAACGACCTTTTCCTGCAGACAGTTAAAGATCTCAAAGTACTCTAGTCTCCGTTTGAAATTCTCTTTTAGAAAGGCAAGAATAAAGACTTAAAGACATTAAAAGACCAAAAACCTACCCCCTAGCTCGATAGGGTATCATTTTCTTCCTATTGTTTCACAGTAAGTAGTTTTTTCTCCTAAGCACACGACGTAGGATCAAACGTGTGCTACTGAAACTTTTGTCTGCCGATTCATTCAAAATCGTCTTTGCTTTTCATGGCTTTTTAGCCAAGTGACACCCTCTTATTGACGAGATTCCATTTTATTAAAATCAAAACATGGGAGAAAAAAATTCTTAAGTTCATTGTTTAAAAGGATATTCGCTGAACATTGAAAAAGTTCTTTTTGAATCTATTTATTTCTCTTCTCCTTATACTTCTCGTTCTTCTTTTCTCTTTTATTTTATAGTTTTCATTTTTCAATTAATTTTCTTACAACTGCAACATTTTTCTTTGTTTTTATTATTTCTGTGTTTTTTGTCTTTTTTAAAATAACTTTTTTGTTATACTTTGATTTTATTTACTCTTTCCGCCATGTTAATTCGTTTTGTAACATTACTTCTTTTTCTTCATGGTTTTCCGGCATTTTCTTTTGCTTTTTCTTTTTCCAGTTTCGTTTCATTCATTCATTCATTCATCCAACCATCCGGTTTTTCTTCCCCTCTTCTTTTTAAGTTTTAAGATTACCCGCTCTCTTCGACCCCTTTTACCTCATAAAGTATAGAAAGGAAAAAAAGTCGCATTTAAAAGATTTCCTTGTTTACGTAGTAAAAACGCCATCATTGTTTCCCTCTTTTGGAGCCTATCAAACTTCACCTTCAAAACTGTACAACTTCCCCAACGCTTTTAAGAGGTTTTGTTCAACATTGTAATTGAATTCCGCCTTCGATTATCTCCAAGATAATGAGTTATAATTGGCACTATGGACTGTAGTATAATAAGCAATAAGTGAGTAACGAGCTCCCTTAATTGACTTCGTAATGTGACGAGAGGTAATAAAGCCCTTTTGGAGTCTATTTCGGCCCCTTTTAAATGACAAATAAGACAGACCGAGGCTTTTCATTAATGCATTTGGCTCTAAAATTGAAGCTCTAAAACGCCTAATAAAGCCAGCAGAAAGTCCTTTTGTTTGAATAAGAAATGCCTAAAGCTGTCAATCATGACGAAATGAGCTAATAGCCGTTAAGGAAGCCATTTAAAGACTGAAGTCTTACTACATCATAAGCTTAATACCTCGGGAAGAACTCCACGGAGCAAGAGAGTTCAAGGAAACACTAGCCCAAAAACAATGTTTTACCAAGACCCGTTTCTGTTTTACCAGCAATCGCCTCATTATATGCCCCACAGTAACGTGGTTGTACCCCAACCCAAGTACAACTCTCACATCATGGGTGAAAATATGTGCGGTGCTTCCACATCGCAGTCTTATTCATGGGTCCCTAAGCAAGGGAGTCACTACCAAGATGTGTGCCCAAGAAAGCCTTCTCCTCACAGCTCATTTGACTGTGGAATGCCTCCGTTTTTATCTCATAACTCACTTCCGAAACCAGGACAACCTCAAAGTAAGTAAAACTGACAAAATTACTCTCACAATCTTTTTTTAGAAACAAAAAATAACTTATACATCCAACACTATTGTACTCTAAAAATTTGTCTAATTTTTCCTTAAAAACTTTAACTAATTTCAATAGAGCAAAATTTTTCCTGTGCTTAAATGTTCGAACTTTTTTAACTTTTTTTATAAATCATAAAAGTTGGGAAAATATGTCATAGTCCTTTAGCCGGACACTTGTCAAGAAACTATTGCTGTTTTTTAAAATAATAAAACTTATAATTAGCCATCAAAACACGCCAGTTATCGCCTATTTTGGCAATTTAGAAATGGCTAGGATACTTTAGAGAAATTTGAAAGTTTAAACGGGTCGTCTAGCTCGCATAAAATACTACATTTAAGGATTTTTCGCAGAGAAAAGCAAACGATTATTTCTTTGACAGAAAGGTGGTAAAAGAAAGAGAGTTCTAGAGTAAACAATTTCGATTTATAACCTTTAAGTGTATTTGTTTTTCCTATTTGTATTAAAATAGCCAAAAGTCAAAAGAAATCTCACAAAGAAATTCGTTCTTTCATCCTTAGCATTAAAAACTTTTAACAAATTACCGCAAGAAATCTCGAACCGGAACAGATTTGAACTTCAAAGAAATTCCCAATGAATAAGTGTTTGGAAAATAAATTTCTGTAGTACAACTTGAAGAATCATTTCTTTGATTATTTTTGACCGGTGTTTCATTGACAGAACCTTGATTTATGTTTTTGGAAGTTGTCTATAAGAGATTTTTATCTTGGGGTTTGTTTTCTTTCTCGCTTACTTATTTATTTTTAATTTTTCTTCGGGATCCGGCTGAAGACGTCTTTTCAACATCTCAGGTTGGCTACTACGCTACTGAGTATTACGTGTTGTTTTTGATTGAATTGAGGTTTTGAATTTAGTTTTGTGCATTTATTCTTTTGCGTTCTACAGTGGACTAACTATCAACTTTGCTTATATTTAAGATGATTTTTCTTTGTTTTTAAGAACGAAGAATAAAGAATTTCATTGCCTTTTCTTCGGCTACATAAACCATCCATTCATCATGTTCATTGTCGGCAAATTTCGTCACAGATATTTGAAAACTTGCATTTTTAATTCCAAAATAATTTCCTCAGTGTAAAAATATATAGACTCAAATGCGTGTTTTTCAATCAAAATGAATGCGGAAAACTACGAAGAAAGCAGGTTTTTCATTTTCTATTTGAAATGAAAACTGCAGGGCTTTCAAAAACAAGTACTGATCGATTGTTTTCGTATACTTTTCTCAGCAAACGACCCAAGAAACGACGTTCTACACAGCTTGCCTGTGTATTTCCGCGTCAAGCCAAGCCTTCGTACTCCCAGTGGAAGAAAATGCCGTAAATCCCGCACAGTATTCACAGATCTTCAACTTCGAGTCCTTGAAAAGACATTTTCAGAACAGAAATACTTAGATTCAACAAGTCGAGCAAAACTGGCTCAGATTTTGGGTTTGAATGAAGCACAAGTAAAGACGTGGTTCCAGAACAGGCGAATGAAATGGAAGAAGAAGGACACGAAACCAGGCGATAAAGAGAAGCCAGACAGTTCAACGAATGGAGCAAAGGACAAAAATTCTTCCTCGGTCGCTGCAAAAAGAAATGAACAGAAACCAGAAGAACCAAAACAGCAAATCCCTCCTCAAAGAGACGACAAAAATTCAAACCTAACTCCCAAAATGACTGAAACTACCACCAAATCCTTGCAATAAAAACAACAACTTCAAAACATTTAAGAAAAAGTTCCATGGCTATTAGATGTACAATTGAGCCGTGTAAAAGCAATATTAAAATATCCTAAAACTTAAATAATACATTGTGACGGTTTATATAAAGATTTTTGGCATTTAGTAACTAAAATATTCGATTCTCAGGAAGCCATTCAAGTGTTCTTTTTATCTAATAGTTTTCACAATGAAAACAACTTCGATATTATTTTCTTTTTCAAGTAATATAAGGGTGCTAAACAACATTTAGTTTGGACTTGTTTTACAAGGGATGTTTTAAGAATGAAGTTGAGTTTTTTCCTGTCTTTTTGGCTTCATACCTAAAATGTTTTAGAAAAGCCATTTAAGTGTTTATAGCTAGGATGGAAGATTTCCCTTTTCGTGCCGCTATATACAAAGCGGCTTCATTTCGAAGTAAGTAAGCCTTGTACGTTTATATGTTATATTTACGGGCCAGTGCTATGGGAGATTGTCGGTCTGAGGAGTAATCTTAGTTGTTTTATCGCACCTGGGACCGGTCTTGACCGCTTGGTGCTTGGAGCCATTTATTAGCGTAATGGACTCTTTGTTTGCAAGAAAGCTTGGCAAATTGCTTTGGTTGTTTTTCAAGTGTCGTGTGCTGAAGTTTATTAAAGTCTGTGTGACATGTGCCTAGAAAATTCGACACTCTCTGACAATGAAATCAAACTCCACATATAAAACTTTAGCGATATTTTCACTACTGATAACATTATCTCAAGAAGAAAAATTGATTATTTTACGACGTTCAAATTGTGTGCAAATTTTCTTTCTTGTTTAAATTACTTAAATCCTTTTGCGATTCGATTTGAAACCACTAATTCTCATTTCAAAAAGTACATAAATACATATATAAAATGACGAAGCAGTATTTATTAAAGCTGGAAATGTAGAAGATTGATTAATTTTCACATTTAGAACATGAATCACTGAATCGTTGAATAAAAGTCAAGAGCCTTCAAATTGATTCTGTTATAACTTATATCCAAGGTATGTAGAAAGGAGTAGTATTGACTATTGTTATCAAAAATACACAAATAAAATCAATCGTTTAAAACAAAACTTGTGATGTCTTTTTGATTCTAGAGTAAGGAAAAAACCTGTCTTGTTCCCAGAGTAGAATTCTATGTTCCCTGGGAGACGAATCGAAGAGAAGCTTGGCATTCTATTAGCTATTGTTATAATTTTGACGCAAAAGAATTGTGTTTGCTTTACTTATGAAAGAAGTTTTAGTTCAACTTGGCTTAGGTTGTGAATATATTCGACATATGACAGCTGGGTAGCTGTGTTCTTTAGAACAGACGATGGAGTGGATTGCCATATGATCTCTCTATACTAGAAGAACCTTGGGCAGCGTTTTCAGACTTTTCAAGGCGTTTGACCACAGAGGAGACGGCCTAAAAGGTATCAAAATAAATTGTTTACGACAAGCCTGTATCGCTATAAAGACAATGCGTAGTCACCGTTATGAACTTATAGTTTTGCACGCCCTGTTTACCCAAATTCCAGGATTTCATGTTACAATTTTGTGCAACCTCTTCTCATTTTTTATGTTCTGGTTCGACAGATCAGAAACAAATGAATGTACAACCATTTTGAAATATTAACAGGCGAAATAAATTCAGTTTAAAACTTACATTGTTATGTTTGTTTATTGTTTGACAAAACAAAACAAATATACAATAATTTCAATGAGAAGTTTTTTTAAGTTAATTTCCGAAAAAGACAACTAGCCTGGCTTCTTTCTTTTCTTTTTCTTCCTCTACTTTTTCTCGTCCGTCATCTTCTCCGCACCAGGATCAAATATTAGTATAATTCACTCTTAAATCTTAAGTTAAGCTCCTAAAACTTCAATATTTATTCGAATTTCGTCGATCATTTTAAGAAAATTGATATTTCAATCCCTTGTGTCGCCGAAAAATGGTTTTTAAATACTCATACTCGGTCATTTTCCCCACTAAATGTTATTGAATACATCATTATGTCTTTTCGGGATTCTATTCGGCATATTTCAATTTCTGAACGTTTAACAAATTATATTCTCGAAGGCGTCGTTATTTTTCTCCATTTATTTGATTGTCAGAATTGCGCTTCTGGTATCCCTTAAAGCGACGTTTAGCGCCATTAGCAAATCTAAATCATAACAAACTTGCTATTTTATAGCTGTTCTGTAAATTTGTACAAAATAGAGGCTCGTTTATGACTTAGGAATTAGTTCACTGGAAGCCTAAAGACTTGACTTGATTTGCTTCATTGTAAAATATATATAATCTTTGTGAAGTTGGGTGTGGCGCGGCTACTGGAAAATGTTTACATGGCTGTGAAATGAAAAACTTGTTTGTACGGAATTCTCGTAATAATTATTACAACAATCATCTAGAAAAAAAAAAAATTTTTGTAAGCTGTATGTTGAAATCCGGAGGGTTATTTGTTTAAGGAAAGGCAGAAAACTCTCTCCTGTATTGTGCAAATAATTCAAGTAAATTCAAACTACTTACTTTAAGGGAAATATCAAATCTATGAGAACAGAAAACTATAATGAGAACTAGAAGCTTATCTTCGTAGTACAATTGCCATTTGATCGAAAAAATTCCTAAATTTTTATCTCCTAAATTGGATTCTCACTTCAAAATAGGAAAAGTATTTGCTGTTAATTTAACTTTTTCGCATAAAGGACTTTACGTCTTAGAAAGATAGCGGTAAAGCTCACAGGGGAATTGCTTAATGTCATGTGATTCAATTTATTGCTTTTATGTATGTAGAATACGATAGAAAGAGAGGTAAACTCAAAATCTTTAAGTGTCCTAATTGCGTATCTTTTAAGAAAAACACCAAAACAGAGAGTTCAATTGACGTGAGCCCAAGTTTAGACTATCCATTACCAATTTCCTTTGCGTAAATGAAATAACGACCTCTCTTTAGCCACAATAAACTAATAGGTATTTTAAAAACCATTGTCTTCATTAATTGATTTACTCCAAATCATTTCACTTTTTTTATTACAAATCTCTTAACTGTACAGTCCACAAGTCTCCTTCAGCACGGCCGGAAAGTTGAGCGAGTTTTAGTTCAAAATTAATATGAAATTAAAGCATTAGTTACTCCTAGACGTAAGCTCGTTTCTAATATTACCGCGAATTGCCGTTCATGAAGAGATAGTACTCAGATATCCGCGGCCAGTTTGACGCTAAGGAAGGAGATAAAAGAGCCTTGGGTTTTAGAGCACATTTATACAGGTAATTCCTGTATCATTAGGAATTTAAAATATTTGTGCAGCGGGCGTGAAGAGAAATCATATAATCGTGGGGAAGAAAAGGTTTGGAAGAAGAGGTTTATCTTTGTCTGTGGAATTTAAAAAAGAAGGGAAGAGTGGCAGGAGTAGAAACGGTTTAAATATTCTTTATTTAGTGACAAAAAATTGCTTGGATATCAAAGGAAATACCAGAATTGCCAAATTATGCCTGGAAGAAGTCTGCAATTTGTAAACATTGTAAACAAATAAAAATTATGTGGAGGGTTAGGGTAACTAGAATAAACATCACTATCATCATCTTCTTATTCTTCCTCGGCTTTCTTTCTTTCTTTCTTTCTTTCTTTCTTTCTTGAACTTCATCTTCTTTTTTTGTCATCTTTTTCGAGAAGGTAAAAATTGAAAATGAAAATATTTCATTTGCCTTAAAACTGGCGGTTTTCTCCTTTCTTTCAGTACACCACGATTCCCGGGTTTATTTCTTAGTTCAGCATTTTAAAACAATTTCACACGACTGAAAGTAAGAAAAATGACCCTTTAGTTAAGGAATATTTACGTTTATTCAAGGGATTCTATGTTGCTCTAGTTTTAAACTATGTTAATTGTAATATATTGTTCTTTAAAACCGAACATACTGCTTTTTGCTTCTTTAAAAAAATGGTTTTAATTCTCAGGTTGCAACTCTTTCATTTTCACTCTGGCCTTTTCAGTTAGCAGTCTTTTCGCATCCATTAGTTAGATTTTCTTACTAATAAAATCTGTCCGAACTCTTGTCGCATCTTTTCCCCGCGTCTTCAGCATGAGGCAGGCCTCTCTTTTTCCCGGCTTAACGCTTAATTTCGAATTAATTCCGAGCCCTTGCTGTGAATTTTCGAGAGCCATCTCAGGAAGGCACTTTTCTTATCTCAGATAAAGTCAAAAACTACAAAAAGCTAAAGAATTTCGTTGAAGCATTCTTTGCGCTTCTTCGAATTCCACATGCGCTGCTTTCCTGATCGTGTTCCTTTAACTGATTCATTATAAACCTTTCATTTCTTAGTACATATTTTGCTCAAGTTCAAACAAATTTCTGACAGACTGGCTTAGTACTCTAGAGGAACAGTAGTTGAACTCTAAACATTGTAAGTGTTCTGTTATTGAAGCAAGAATCCCTCTTTCAAAGATGAACAAACAATAGATTAAACAATAAAAACTTCACTGATTTCCACCTGTTTGCACTTTGTTTCAAAGATAAAAAACTTTGCTTATCTTCGGGAGCGCTTTTCCTTATTTATATTCGTACAGAATTCCAAAAAGTTTTAAAAGATACTATCAAAGGTTGAATTTTTAGAAAATAGGAACATTAAAAAATCTATTTCTTGATTTCGTGAATGAATTTGAAATCGGATGAATTACTTATAGCAGGGTGGCTTTCATATTTAGTCCTAAAACGACTGCTTCACTTGAGGAGGAATTCGATCTCAACGGACTCAATGGGAATCAAGTTTGAAAGAAAGAAAAAACTCTCAATGCCTACAATTTGGTCCGGAAGATAAGATCGCTTGCGGCTTAGATAAAGGACTCGCAGTGTTTACATAAAAAATTGCTTGCAAAAAAATTATTGTTTGGCTAATTTCCGTTTTGGAGGACGGTCGCTGTTCGCCTTGTCGGTTCCGCTATCACGACTGAACTAGTCTAAGGTATTAATAGACTCGACCATGGAGCATGACCAAGACTACAGTCTCTTGTAATACTATCTATAAATTCATCCATTGTATAGACTCGCGATCAAGTGCTTTTGATTCACGATTAATTGGTTCAAGTGGTTCTTTGGAGATTTTTGAAGCTATTTCACCAAGCGTTTCATGTCATTTCTTTTAAAAATAATAACCCTGAAAAAACTGTCTTACTTTGCTGCAATTGTTGAAAATATTCTCTCAGTTAAATATTGATAAGACAGGCCGTTAAAAATTATGATTATAAATGAAGATATTTGGCACATCTTGACATTTTAAATGCTATAAACTAAAAGTGGTAGTGTATTCTTTGTTGTTTTTGGATGAGACGCGCAAAGACAGTTGGAAGCCATTTTAGTGTTACGTCAAGATTTCAAACCATTTCACCTTAATTTATCTTGATCTAAAATAATAATAGTAAATTCAATTTTCATGGTTAAGAAAGATGATAATTTCATAACGCGTTTTTGTCATAGGAACCATGGGAAAAGATTTAAATGAAAAGTGTGCCCTATTTTCAATAGTTTTTATTGATGCGACATAATACTTTTCTTTTCTGTAACCTTTCTTTCAGAAACCAAAACTTTTGTCTTTTTTCACAAATTTAATTTTTCTCTTTCGGTCATGAGTTGCCTGGACTAGTCTTAATGATAATCTTAGAATTGGTAGCGCTTCCCACGATGAAATTCTTTAAAATTGACCCACGTAACCACATCTGGGAGTCGGATATATTTTAATACATGAAGGGCAAGCTTCCTCTCACAACAAGCCGTACGTGCGCTTCAAGATCTGCTGCCGACCAAAAAAATTGAATTGTATTCCAAATCCTTGCATCCTGTGATAACTAAGTACACCCTGTGATTAACTTTGTACGTGTTGTAGATTGACCACATCGATCACAATACACTATCAAATTTATACAATGTTAGTATATTTGTATAGTTTGTAGGGGTAGTGAAAGTTGATAAATGATGCCCCTGGGTTTTGTGAAATTTTCAATTATTCAGTTCTCATAATCACGCCGAATTTTCTGGATTCTTATGTGATTCACAATTGGTGGAGAGCCACACAACTACGCAAAAAAAAAAAAAGAAGCCATTGTTGTGCTTGTTTTTTGCCGAACACAGATATGGCTAGAACCTAAAAACGGCAGTTACTCTCGGACATTATTGCTTTTATAATATCGTTAATTCGTGTTGCATAGAAGTAATATATATACTATATATATAATAAGTTCAATCTGGAGACGCGTGTTTCGCTGTATTACAGCTCATCAGTGCAGCTATAGAACACATCCGACGAAGTGAGCTTGAAGAGACATATATTAAAAAGATCACCAAAAATCTTCTGTCAGTTTTCTCGAATCAACTCTAAAATTTTCTGTTGCAGTTGTTTATCTTTCTTCCTCTTGGATTTTGTTATCTATTTTATAAAGGAAAGAAATCAAATTATCAAAAGAATGATAATTGAATGTTGTGTGTATAAAATTGTAAATGTGGTAGTGGGTGTGAGTGAGAGTGGGCCAAATTTGAAAACTAGGGTAAGCTGAATTTGTATCCCACTATCTAAAAAGGCATTATTATTAAAAATCTTTTCTGTATCGTCGAATTAACTGACTTTACTCCTATTTAGTAAGATCGATTTTCGTTACATTTCGAGAAACGCTAAAGATTTCTCAGTTTTGCCATTGTTTAGTTTTGGGTTTATTAAATGCTTGGAAAGGTATATTCATGCTCTCATAAATTTGTGGTAAAATGAACGAGAAGATTTTTAGGATCAATAACATATTCGCTTTAGTCAAAACCAAACCCAAGCCATTCCTAATTCATAAAATAAATAAATAAATAAACAAACAAACAAACAAACAAACAAACAAACAAACAAACAAACAAACAAACAAACAAATAAATAAATAAATAAATTTTAAAAAAAGGAATAAGGAAATAAAGTGGTCACGACCGGGCTTGACTCGTTGTCTCGGGAGTGCGATCGTTACCCCAACTACTAGACTAGAGATTCCAGTAAATTACCATAACAATACCCTTGAAAACAATGCACCAATAGATAGACTAGATTATTTGGTCATTGAAATCACTGTGGATAGCATGTAGAGCAAGAGACTAGTCATGTATGGTCTAAGGGCCGGTTTGTCTCTTCCCTGATGCCTGTGGGCTAAAACTCTTTGTGGGCGATTCCACCACCGGGTAGATCAGAAGGATAGAGGGGCACTTAACTGCCCGTCAGGTCTGAGATCAAGATCGTCAATGACCCTGGATCAGGGTTCGCAGAAGTAGGATTTCTCTGTCGATGATCCCCTATCTCACTCTGCGATCCCTGATTCAGACAGGGTCTATGGTTGCCCGCGTGATCCCTAAGATATGACCCCTGATCCCATATACCTATCCTAGTATAAACACTGAAGTATCTTTCAAGCATGTAAGAATTGAAAGCCAGGCAATTATTTTTAAGGAGTTTGGCTGGTAGCACTGTCCAATCAGGCCTTGCGGTTTTTATCACGTTTCGAATTGAACGTCTTTAACATGGACATCGACAGGACCTAGCTAGTGTCTGTACTACTAACAGGGTGTCCGTAATCACGATCTATTTTAAGAATAAATGCGTTCTGACGGCAGCAACCAATTTCCTCCATAACAAGCTGTCCGTGCCGTTTTAAGTTGGTGTGAGAATCTGTCCGAACTCGTTCGCTTCTTTCCCTGTGGAATATATTAGTTATACAATGCTTTCTCATGGTACACCATGGAATATCCCACTTACCGACCCTCGACTTAAGGCATGGTATGCCACTTGAAAGCATTCACCTTTTCCGAATCGCAAAGCATCTATGGATTGTTTGGAGGGACAGGAATTACAAGGAATACGAGGAAAAAGAAATATAGACGAGAGTTGTTCGCGCGAACTGACCACTCCGGAATTGAGGAAGGGACTGGAACCGAGTTTAGAAATATTAATCTAATTGAAAAACAAATCCCATCACATGAAAGATCACACTAAAATGATTAAGTTTGTCGAGTTTTAGAATGTTTGGGTAAATACTGTTTGATTAGCAAGCTTTAAACAAACCGTAAAAATGAGAGAGTGTTATGGTTTTGGAAAACGCTGTCCTCAAACCCCATACATACTCTAGCTTATTAACTTTTGCGACTTTTAAAAGCTGCTTGCTACTGAGTAAGTATTTATATCCAAACTGCGTGCTCAAACTCGGTAATAGTACTAATATTAGTATGATCCTTCTTGTGATGGGATTATTTCTTAATTAGATTAATAGTTTCACTAAGCCCCAGTCCCTTCCTCAATTCCGGAAAGGCCAATTGCTAAGGACTAGATGCTCAGGATCAATAACGGCAGGCTTCGTCTTCTTCCGTTTTTTTTTTTTAAAGAAAGATAAAATTGAAGATGAAAAAAGTTCTAAATTCACCAAGATGCTATCAATGGTCACCCATTCGAGTACTAACCCAGCACAATTGGGCTTGACTCACTATCTTGAAAGCACAGCGCATTTAACCACTCGTCCACCGGGTTCAAAGAATTAGCATATCAATACCGGCCAAAACAATGCATCAGATAGACTAGTTATTTTGCTCTTTCAAATCGACGTGAACCGTGGTTAGAGCAAGGGGTTGGTCGTATATGGTCTGGGGGCCGGCCA
>WUAP02059337.1:0-17932 GCA_015163945.2 Stichodactyla helianthus
CATGCTCTGTAGACTCTCCTGATGATATAATGGTCTCATACCATTATAGATGTGTTTGTGGAATATTTTTGGGGAGGGAGGGAGGGAGGGAGGGAGGGAGGGGGGGGTGGGTGGGTGGGTGGGTACTGTGTATATTTTCAGGAACTGCAGAATATTAAAATGGTACTTACCTATCAGTTGTATCAGTGTCAACTAAACCTATTCTTTTAATAACTTCAAGGCCTTTCTTTATACGTCCAAATATTGTGTGTTTTCCTACAAAAAGTAATGCTTTTTTATTCCTTTTCATTATTCTGTGACCCAGACAGGTAGTCAATTCCAGGCATTTGGGATTTGGCTCAAACTTAAAATTGTACTACTGCAGTCTATGGAAAGTTGAATGTTTCCAATTGACAGAGGCCAAATTTCAAACTGTCTACAATAAACAAAATTGGTTGCCTAATTATAAAAGTGGGTATAACTTATCCAATCTAATCCTTAAACTTTAACTTTCTTACATACCATCTAACCACTGTGTTGGTGCTAAAGTTACAAAAAACTGGCTGCCATTAGTGTTGGGCCCACTGGAAAGAATGAAAGTCAAAAAATAGTGAAAAGAGTGTTCATACACTGGAAAAACAATTCCATTTATGCCTATTTTCTTGGTACCTATTAGCCATTGATATAATTCCTGCTCCTGTGTGTTTTAGTTCTCTAGTTATTTCATCTTCAAATGTGGGTCTGTGGATGAATGACCAAACAGTCAAATCAAACTGAGAACTTGAATCATTGGATCTATTTTGTAGTTTTACCCATATATAGATGCACCACCACGACCAGTACCAGTTGGGTCACCAGTCTGAATCATAAAATTCTAATAAAACAAAATAAGGATTAGTAAATGGTACTGAACATAGTATTGGAATCAAAGTTGTAATAAAATACTCTACAGGTTATTGAGCAGCAGCATTCTGCATGGGAATGACAAAAATGAGTTAGGGTTCTTGGGATCCAAGAACACCCCCTTCCCCTGTGAGAGACTTGGATGAGATGGAACCAGTCTTTGCACAAGGCCAGTGGACGCCTCTATAAGGGAAGACAAACTGACTAAAACTATAAATTACACACCATTATAACCCTGTGAAACTTGCAGTTGTTGTAGTAACCTCGTTTAGCCTGTGTAGAAACAGTATCAAAGCTATATCAGTTATTGATCAAAAGTGATGTGGAAATGATTCAAAGTTTGATGTTTAACTGGGGGGTAGTGGGGAACTAACAGGGAGGGGAGGGTCAAGATTGCAAGCTTAAATTTATTTACCAATTCTAAGAAATTCCTGCATGTCCTTGGTGTATGTCTCCAGTACAGTTCAACCTCAAATCCACCCTAAAAAGAAAATCCAAATTCTTAGTCAAAACATGAAGCTAACAAAAGGAATTTGCAGTAAACGTATGTTATTAAAGGTTCTAAGATTTAAATCATTCATAAGGTATCCTCTTTCTATTCTGATATTCCCTTATCCAATTTGAATTATTTCTTTGTTTCTCTTATATTTAGTGAAAATAATTACGATAAAATTTCAAACCACATGGTTTCTAAGCCTATAATGTCAACCACATGTCAATGCAGTATTATGGTCTATAGGAATGTCAAATTCAAATAGAGTTTCCAGACTGCTATCCCACAAGCAGATACATTAATTTCAATTTAATGTAAGCTAATAAAGCCTCCAAGACAAGAGAGTTTATAAAGATATTTACCATAGAAGTCTCTACGTACACAGACTCACTTTCGTCCGCCATCTTGGATTAGTAGGGATCCAAAAGAGTTCTGGGAAAAATATAAAGTGCAACTAAATCTTTCGTGTGGGCTTCCTGTGCTATCAAAGGTGTTTTTCCTATGATTTTTATATTGTGATTTGTAATAAATTTTTTTTTGCTATTACTAGTGTTGATAACATTGAAATTATTATGTTGTTTTATTTTTGCTTATATAGTTTTTTTGGAAGTAGAGAAAGCATGAAACAACCTTCGAAAATCTTGGGAAAAAATAGTTTAAATTCAATTTTTTCCTATGAAAAAGGCATTAGAGAGTGCTTGGAAACATTTGCTTTTATTCTTTTTTGCTATTTTGCAAGAAAAATACCTTTTTCAAACAGGGACATAGAGGTTCAATAATCCATAGGGAATCTGAATTCATCAGAAATAGAGTGCTACTGGATAAAGGTCCTTGGGTTTTTAACCAATCAGCGCGCAGATCAAGATCCCGTCAATGTTATCTTGACAACATGAACGCGCTGCGGTCTCGAAGGACTTCATCTTGACAGAACTACTACAGCAATGGAATTTGGAATTTCTTAATCTTTTTCAATGAAATCTTCACGAACCTCCCCCAAAAATTGTTATTCTAGAGCCAAAGAAAGTTTCTCTGAGTTTTGGTGGCTGAAAACGAGCTCTAAGGTCGTTTTTGAGGCCGGTAAAGTCTGTCCGCTACAAGATGCCGATCGCCATTGAGCGTTTAGAATACCTTCAACTCTTGAAGCTCCTTCAGTCAGTAAGAAATGAAGACGTTGAACAAATCGAGAAGCTTGTAGCTAATGGGGTGCCTGACTTAATCAATTTATCCGGTAAGAAACAAAGAACTTCTTTTCCTCTCATAACTTTTTTATAAGACCATGAAAATCTTCCTGTGAAGCTGTGATTATCAACTTGATAACCGCGTAATTAATTGTCAATTCAAAACGATAATTTCAGGGTTATTATTTAACAAATTTGTAGTTTAAAACAAAGGCTTTTAAAAAGCTAAATTTTAAGAATATATGAGTCGAATTTTAAAATTTAAACTATCCCAAAAAAGATAAAGTGAACTTGTTTTTGAGGTTCTGTTTACAAGCTAATATGGATCAAGTACTTGGAGCTTGTTTGCACAAGTTTTATCGTCTTATTTTAATATGTTTTATCCTATCAAAATGAAGTTAATTCATGTACTCTTACAGGGATTATTATCTAAGGTTGTAGCTCGAAATTGTGAGGAATGTAAAGCAGGTTTTGACTATAAGAATAGTAATTCATGGTCAGTAGCAGATAGATATTGAGAATATTATTCACTAAAGCCAAACCAAGCTGACAAAGTGATTGATAATCCAATCATACGTAAGTCATGTTCACAGAATTGCATATTCATACTATTTCGTTTTGCCAGTGGCGGATCCAGGATTTTTCAAAACGGGGTCCAGATTTTCCACTTTTTTGTTTTTACTATATGAGTGCTGTTTGTTTGAATACAAATTATAAAACTTGTCTCACCTTATTTAATTATATGTTAATCAGTCATCAGCCAAAACAAACGATAGCTTCAGAAGACATTTTTCTTGATATCCAAAAATTCAAACCTTACAGAAAAAAAAAAAAAAAAAAAAAAACGGGTGCAACAGACCCCTTCACACTACCCCTAGATCCGCCACTGTTTGCAGTCCTTATTTATTTGCTATGTATGTGTAAATTCTTATACTCTGAGATTATCATAACTTAAGTAATTTTGATTTCTCTATACTTTGATGGGATGGTAATTAGTCAGTGAACGTTTTGCTTATTCCTTGATGGCCAGATCTCTTCAATGCCAAGGGATTTGCCTTCAAAGAAAAAGGTGATGTTCTAGAGAACATCCATAAATCCCCTCTCATCGATCCCATGTTTATGTTCCCAAATCTTCTCTGCTACCCCAGGCCCTAAGCCTTTAGACCTTCCCAAAGCATGGATATTTTCTGAAACTCTGCCTTGATAAGCATTGGCTATTTATATAGTCAGTTAAATTCCAATTTATTTTAAAACTGCTATTTTATAACAGAGCCAGAAAATGGAGAAACTGGGCTGCACATTGCAGCCTGTAAGAACAATGAAAGCATGATTTCTCTACTGCTAACATTGGGTGCAAGTCCCAATGTTATTGACTTCAAAGGACAAACCCCTGCCATGTGCGCTGCAGAATTTGGTCATATACAAGCTTTAACCCTCCTCACTGATGCTGGAACAGACTTGACAAGTAAGGGGTTTTATGTGTGTACTGTTTATTTGGGATTCCTGTGGTAAACTTCACACAGGAATCCCAATAGGTCACTCAATTTTGGGATTAGTAATATTACTTGCTTAGAGGAGGATGGATGGTAGCCTCCACTTTTATCAGTACCAGGAAATTCCAGGAGAATTGCTAGAATGTACACCTCTTCAGCTTCCCTGCTCTAGCCCTTGGCAATTTCAATTACCATCCTTGAACAGGTATAGGGGTTTGCTGGGACTACAATTTTCTTAAATTGGTTTATAGTTAAATCCTTTTGAGAAGCCACAAGCATAACCCCATTATGGCTGCCTTAGTCAATCTAAAACTGAAATTCCCATGTTTTTTAGTACAAGACAAGGAAGGAAAAGGAATCATATTTAATTGTATACAACCAACAAAACGTCATGTAGAATGCCTAAAGATTGTACTTAAGAATGGGGCTGATGTAAATAATGTGGTAAGTAGTGATAAATATTATTAGTATAAACCTATTAATGGTCTATCACCAATCCTGCATTCTGATTGGCTTCTCTACTAGAGGTCTATTCATGATAGGCTACTAGTAGCCAAAAGTGCCAGTTTTGAAAACCAAAATGGCCTCATCACCTTGGATGCTTGTTTTTCCATTTCAGAGCACTTGTCATAGATTGGGATAGATTGTTTCTTTGAGGCCTATCCATATTATTGCATATATTTTCCAAAGCATCACTAAGAAAAGAAACAATATCTAAGAGAATGAAACAGGATCTGAAATGGAGAAAATTTAATGCCATGATTGCTAGATATTGTGTGTTCAAAAAAGAAATTATTATTGATCATCAGTTTTTCATATCAATCCTAGAGTACAGAAGGCCAGCCATTGTTACATGTTGCAGCTACAGAAGGCTTAGATGATATTGTCAGAGATTTACTTAAAGCAGGGACTGACCCTGATGGAAAACACAAGGTATTTATAACTTTGTCTGTTACCCTTTTGAGTTATGGTATGTTAACTATCATTTACATAAGGTGCTCTAATTTTACCTACAGCTTAGTTAATTCTGTTTCTCTAAAATTTAGTTAATTTGATTGCTCTTCTTAAATGCAGCACTCACTGTTTTTCTGTAAACTTTGGTCATAGAAAACAGGTCAGTCAGCTTTGCATTGTGCAGCAGCATCTGGCAGTATTGGTTGTGTGCGTCACTTACTAGAGGCAGATGCGGACCATAATGTGTTGGACTGTGAAAATGTGCATGCATCTCACAAGGCTGCACAGAATGGACATTTTGAAGTGATCAGAGTATTAGCAGCTTATGGCAGTGATCTAGGTAAAGCTTCCTTAGATGGAAACACCCCTCTTCATCATGCCGCAACCCAAGGATATGGACCAATATGTAAATTCCTGGCCCAAAGAGGCTGTCCAGCTGGTCTTAAAAACAAAGAAGGGAAGACCCCTCGGGTTTTGGCTAAGGATAATGAACATAAAGAGGCAATGAAGGAATGTCGTAAAGCAGAAAAGCAATCTGCAAGGCTTAGCAAAGGTGGAGGTAAAGCTGGAGAACCATATTCTATTAGAGTGAGTATCACACTATTTCTGATTTTAGAAGCTGAACTAGAAGAACTGTAGCCATTGAAAAAAATTACCACTTCGTCAGGATAAAGTCTGGAAAGACAGTCCACTCCCTCAACCCTCTATTTGGTCACCTCCATGAAATATATTGATCTTCTGAAATAATAGATGGACTGTTTGTTTTATTTCATAATTAAAATAGTTATATGATTGGTTACAAGAACACGAGGAAAAAGTATTAGCAATATTTCACCAGTTTGATCCAGAAGACGAAGATGGCAGTAGAAAAGGATATATCAATAAAGAGAATTTTGTAGTGTGTCTACAGACCTTAAGTAAGTTTTCTGTCAGTCCTTTATCAGCTAATATGATAATGCTAAAGCATAACCTTTCAGTATTGTACCCCACTTCATATATGAAATCTCTCTGTGTATACAGCTGAGTATATTCAGGTGTTGACAAATTCACTCCTGATTTGTATTATTTAGATTGTCCTGTTGAAGTGGCTGACCTAGAAAAAATAGCAGTTGTCCATGATCCAAGCAAGGAAGACAAAGTAGATTATGGATTGTTTATTAGCTGCAAAAAAATTATCAGCAAGGTTAGAAGTGTTTGTCACGACTTTTGTAACACCAGATTAAGGCATGCATGGATTTACTGACTTCATCTTTTTTTTGATTTTACAGCAATTTATGGTGACACATGGAAAGGTAAATATCAAAAAAATTCTTTGATGTTTTATAAATGTTACATGTAGCACAGTTCCTTCTAAGCTTCTCTTGTACAGTATTTTGAAACTCTTTGTTTATTTGTATCAAAGTCAATAGAATGATACTGGTGATTGTTGTGACTGTGAAAATACATTAGCACACAAAATTGGCATGCCAAAATGGTGTTGGTTTCTCCAAGAACATTTTAATTGGAAAGCTGCAGTCATTGGTTAATGGACAGTGTCATTTCCATGCTGTTACAGCACTGAGCTTTGTGGCATGACTTTTCACACTCATGAAATGTACTGGATTATGTAGGACAGTTAGCATAGCATTTTAATAGCACTTTCCACAGTTACTAAAAATAGATCTGTCGCACAGCTTTATGGGATTGAAATGCGGACAAATTTCATAAACAGAAGCCTAGGATATGCGGAGAAGCAGATATAATCTGATTTAGAGTACCTCTTTTATGAGGGTATGGGGAAGTAACAAGCAAAGACTGTTGTTGGGGAGAATGTATTTCAGATTTACAATATTCAGAGAAAATGGCTGAAGGTACATTTTTCCCCTTTCCGAAGCCTGAGAAGATTCACAATTGCATTATTCAATGGAATAGCAAACTGGCAAAGATTAGGACAAGAAATTCAAGTGTTGACATCATTTGAACTTCATGAATCAGTAAAAAATCTGAAAAGACTCGTTTGTTTGTCCGCATTTTAATCCCACAGTGCACAGCGAGCGAACATTTTGATGTCATCCATGGAAAGTGCTATTTAAAACTCTTTTCCACAGAAAAAGAAGAAGAAAGGTGGAAAAAAGGGAAAGAAAAAAAAGGTGAGAATGTATAAAATCAAAATAAATGTTCATCCTACTTTCCATTTTGAATTCTTTTATTTACTATTTTAAATATCTTGTTTAATTGTAGGGTAAAACAAAAATCCCTCTCCCAATATGTACAGCTCCTGATGGACCCAGAACAAAGCATGGAGGTCCACCACAGGATTTATTAGAAAGATATGTGGTAAGTACCGTTAACTCTCTATTATATGCCACCCAAGCAAGGGTGGTGTAGTGTGTACGTAGGTTCTCACCTCTCACCACTATGGTTTCTGGGTTCGATCCCTGAACTCAGCATCATAAATGAGTTAAGTTTTTTGATTCTCTTCCTTGCTTTGAGGGTATTTCTCCAGGTTCTGGTTTTTCTCCCTCTGTAAAAATCAACCTAATGTGATCTGAGCTGTGCTCCGTGGTCAGACTTGAATTGTATAGCGTTAGCATGTAGCGCCTTTGTATGCTTTCAACTTTTCCACATTGAGCTGCATCCTTCACAATTCAGCTTCCAAGCTGCAAGAAAGGATGATTAGCCACCCCAAATTTATTTATTTATTTATTTTATTTCCTGGAGTGGAAATAGCAGGAGTAGGAAACATATTTTTTATCCTTTTAAGTGTGTCTCTACGTTCTTTCATATTTTTGTAGCATTTTACAGATAATTCTAGATTTGATCGTGATAATCCACCATGTCATCCTATACAAGATGATTCAGCATGGTATCTTAATTTTCCAGGCAAGTTGATACCTTTTCCATACACTACCAAAAATAGCACCCCAAATAAAAGTGCCGTATAGAGAACTTGTGTTTTCTCTCACTTCACAGAAACATCCTATTTAAATATTAGTGACGCTGCTAAATTAGGAGATTTAGAGACCCTTAAAGCAGCATTTATCAAGGGTACTCCAATAGATCAGCGGGATAAGTACTACAAGACACCCTTGATGGCTGCCTGTGCTCATGGTAACCTAGATATGGCCAAGTTTCTTCTTGATTTAGGGTAAGACATCATTTGAACTTTGGGAGTATGCTGGATACAACTGCTTCAGCCAGACCCCATCCCCCATGAAGTTCCTGTATATGAGGGCTTTAGCCTGTGTACAGCCACTGCTAACCTCCTCCCCCTGGGGGAGGGGTGTTCAGCAGCTATACACAGGCTAGATGGCTTTATCCCCCTTTGAGGTTCGTGGATCTTCCCTAAATTAATATATAATGAATAATAATATCAATAGTGCTGATGTTAATGGACGGGACAACTTTAAATGGACCCCTCTACACCATGCCTGTCATGCAGGACAGCTTGATATTATCAAGTTACTCTTAGAAAGGGGTGCAGAGCTTGACGCACAGACTATTAATGGTGGTACCCCAGTGATGAGGGCGATAGAGAGCTCGAAAGAAGCAGCAGTAGAGTTTCTTATAGCTAAAGGGTGAGTAATTCATTACAAGTGCTGCAAATTTTAGAGAAAAAATTTCCAAAATTACGGGACCCTGCATGGTCACATAAGAGCTCAAAATCAATGCTCATCAAATGATAGTGGTGTTGAAGGGAATTTCATGTGGGTGGAAAACATTACGGCATTCATAGCCATACCAAAGCGGTACCATAACCGTAACCATAACCTTAACAACAGGTTGTGATTGGATGATTCAAATGAAAACAATAGGAAGCCATTTCAGTGTTGCTGCATACCACAGCGTGTTACAATTGATATTTACTAGGGACTATTAATATTCGCTACACTATCAATACAATAATCATTTCTCTTTAATTAGGGCGAAGATACAACTACCTAACAAGAAAGGCCACACAGCTTTAGATGTTGCTAAGGCATATGCAGATCCTCGCGTGGTTGCCATGGTACAGAAACGCTGGGACGAGATACCTCCCCCGGTCGACAAGAAAAAACGTATGTATACTCTTACAAGTATTTCCTGACAGTGTATGTAGTCCTATATGTCATAAGCGTGTCACGTTATCATCTTTCACCTTTTTTGTTGGCCACAAGCAGTAAAACTCAAAACAAAATTATTAGATTTTACGATAATTTTTATTTTGTAAATTGCACATTATCCTGCAATCCTTAGTTTTGACTTTTTATCGTGTCATTTTTATGTAACTTGGTATTTCTTTTTAAAAAGCTTCGTATTACTTTGCACTTCAATTGTCTCAAATCAGCTGCTGCCTTGATACGAGGAGCAAATAGATTCCTGCAATATTATCACAGGGAGATTTCATCTTGTCAACTTTGTCGTTACATTTTAGAGTACAATCAACAAATCTTTCGGCCGGAATAGCTCTATTTCCCTTTTTTTTCGTACGTTAATGTATCGAACTACTGTTATGGGATCGTTTATTGTTCTTCTCTGCTGGTTACGGGGGCTGTGACGGTATGTTTTTACAAGAGTTGGGAAGCTATATACTTATTTCAATTAAGTTTGTCACTTTAAAACCTAGAAAGCCGAGACCGACACGAATTATGGGTAGATACATTTTATATGTTTCTACCATATTTTTATAAATATTTTAATGGATTTGAAATATTTTGCCAGTCAGTTTCACCTCATGTGACCATTCGAAAACTTAAATTTGTGTCAAGTGACATTACTTGTTAATTAAGTATATGTCCCATGATCCTCCACGGTCCCAGCTTTGTAGGCTTTTGGTGACTAACTTTCTTGAAATAAGTATATTTATGTGGTTGGCTATATATACTTGACAGTTGGATTTTCATGTGACTTAGCTTTACATTGTGATTGGCTAACAGAATAAGATGATTCTAAATTAAGCTAGCTGAATAAACAAAGATTCGAGTAAAGGAAAAGAAATTAACTATAGTTAGGACTTAAGCTAACTCTTGAAAGTAACATATACAAAAGTTGAAGTTATTGGGGATTGGCTGTTATAAGATATTAAAGAATAAAACGAGGGTAGTAGAGCTAGAGGAGGTTAAAGGTACCATGACGTATTCGTACATTATGCATACGACAGGGGGGTACAATGTGTTCATGCAGGTGCTACGTTCAAGGCTAGTAGTCTAATATCTTAGTAATATGAGATATCTATATCCTGAGACTGAAGTAAGGAAGGCTTTGATATATTGACATTATAGCAGACTTTCTAGAACCAAATATCTTATCTTGTCCTACATGAGTATAACAATGTCAACAATACTTTTTCCTATATTTGCTTTTAACTGATAGATTCTAAAATGCTAATTTTTTCATAAGATCTTCTTTCTCATAACACTACTGTGTGGGAAGATTTTTCTTAGTTATCTCAACTTCAAAGTGGGTTGTTTTGGATTTTTCTGAAGTCTGCCACTCACCATTAAACTTTTCCCTCACTTTGGGGGATGCTTGGAATACAATCAATGAACTAATACTGTAGAACGTCAGTTTACTGGCATTTTAATTCTTTATGCTGTGTTCTATGAACAGAACTTATCTCTCCATCCTCGCACATTGTTTAGTTGAACCGCTCCTCTCCTCTCCTCTCCTCTCCTTTAGGGCAAAGTATACATGCTTTGCTAGCTTCCTGGAAAAGGAGCACCAACTCCAGAAAACTTTAAACTTTTTTCCACTTGCATTTCCTTTTCTGTCCCTTTTTTTCTCTCGACTAACTTAACATCTTTCTTTCTCTTTCTTTCTTTCCTCTTTCTGTTCAGTTGAAACCCGACCAGCATTAAAATCCATTTCTGTCGACAAGGAGCAAAAAACGAGGACAGAAAACTCACACATAAATACCGAGCATTTACAGGGAACTCCTCTATCGTGCCCGTCATCCATCGATTCTTCTTCAACCATATCATATCTACTCTATCGAGGTCTTTCTAGTAACTCCAAGAAGAGTGTGTGGTTTGAGCACTATTATGAAGAATCCGATGAAAGTCTAGGAGACAGTGACTGCAGCATTGACGTTGAAAAAAACACAGGGATCCCATTTTCAAGATATAGACCTCTCTTCGTCGTCTGCTTTATCTGGTTCCGTGTAAGGGTGGTTGCTAGGATACAGCGATAAACAACACCAGTCTCCATGATGAAGGTGGATCTCTCATCGTTATCTGTCATACCGTTGGTAAAGAGGAAGGTTGCTAGGCAACGACAAATAAAGGAATCCCATTGAACTATGAAAAATGCACACTTCGGTAATGATGTTAGAGAGGACGGTTACTAACGAGGGAGGACAAGGTCACTGAAGATGCTAGCCCTTAAAGCTATTTCATATTTCACTCATTTTCTGATTTGCACTAAAAGAGGGTAGTCATTGCAGGGGCAGAGCTAGAATTTTTGAGGGGGGATGCCTCATGTTCGGGACTTAAGCACCAAAAATTAATATTCAATCCATAATTCACTGTAAGTCGCTTATGTCGGGGGTGGGGTGGGGGGCAAACACCCCCTGCTCCCCTCCCCTGGATATGAAAATGGGGAACTGTGTCCACAACCCTTTTTTCCTCTTACGAGACTGATGTCTTTGAGCACCATATTTCCAGCATCTAACGCACTAACCACTTACTAATTTTTGTTCATTTATTTAATAGCTCATGTCATTTTTTTGTTTGTATTCTATTTTTATTATTCATGCCTGCATGCTTTCTGTGTGTCTGGTGATCATGGGTGGGTGAGAATTCTACATGCATGGTGTCTGTGTGTGTCTGGCTGGCGGTTGTTTTAGTGGGTGGCAAACGTTGGGTGGGTGTTGTGTATAGGTGGGTGGGTAAGAGAGGACCGTGTGATGTTGTCTTCATTACGACACTGACTTAACCTTGACACATAACCAAATAACAATTTCTTATAAACTTTTGGGTAGTAGAAAGTCTACCTCATGAAATACTTGAACAGCATTTCCAAAGTCTTTAGTAACTGAACAAATGAGATGAAATAGCATAAGGCAGCATCACACAGTGTGAAACCCTCTAAACGACGGCCAGCCAGCACCGGTCTGTGTGGAGAGAGCCAGCGGTTTCTCCCATTTACTCACGCTTTCTTCTGACTCATCAGGAAGGGCTGCTCCCAGGCCCAAATCTATTGCGCAGTCCAGTGTGGACGGTGGTGGTGGTGGAGGAGGAGCTGGTGAAGAGGATGGCGATGCCGGTGATGACGATTAAACTAATTATGGCACTGAAATTCTGCAGTTTACAGAAAGCCAAGTTTATCAAAAAGAGGAGTCCCAAGTTAAAAGAATATCAATTTGCATGAATACGGAACTCCAGTTGAAAATTTTAGCTTCCTCTGAAGAAAATGAAATATTTAAAGTTAAGGAGTGTTGCATCAAAAAATACGATTTTGTGATTTTTAAATGCACGGTCGTCTTTCATTGTTTGTAATTTAGACGGAAACTTAAAAAGTTAATTTGGCTGAGAAGAGCTGAAATGTTGTAAATCAGAATAAAAAAAAAATTAAAAACGAAAATATCCAAGTGCAAAAAAATTTTCCTGTAAAAGGACGGTCCTTGTCATTTCAGTAAGGAATGGTGTTCTCTCATCGTTTTTAATATTTAAACAAATGTTTATATCAAATGTTTATACAAGCGCTTTCGCTCCTCGCCAAAATTTCTCACGACCCTCCTTCCTTTTTTAGGGTACCCTAAGGCCCTCCTTCCAACTCTAGTGTCTGCTGTTCCTTTCAGTGAAATTTTTTTTCGGTATGAAGGACTTGAAGGGCAAAAACATTTATGAGTGTGCCCAGCATCCCTCTCCCACCACCACCACCACCACACCTCCCACCCCTCTACCACCACCACACCTCCCAACCCTCTACCACCAACACACCTCCCAACCCTCTCCCACCACCACCACCACACCTCCCAACCCTCTACCACCACCACCACCACCACACCTCCCACCCCTCTACCACCACCACCATCACACCTCCCACCCCTCTACCACCACCACACCCCCATCCCACCACCACCACCGAGTTTCAAGTTACTCCAGTTTCGAGTTCTCTTGCTCAGCCTTGGCCTCAATAGCGTGTAATATATTCTGTAGTTTTACTAACAGTCCGTGGAAAGATATGGAATTCACATATAAAAGAACAATACAAATTCTTCGGATTATGCTGTTAAATGTAAATATTCTACGCACAACTGGGGCTAAAGCTGAGCAAAAAGAGAACTCGAAACTGGAGTATTATGGACATTCTCTTTTGGTTTGTTGTCTCCGTTTTTTAGTAGTGAAAGGCTTGCTGACGGGGAGGGGTTAGATAGAGCAGATTTCGTATGACTGTGAAAAAGTCACGGCGCAGACACGGTCAAGGCGCGGCAAGGAACTTCAAAATTCTAGAAATCACGGTCGCGGCAAGGCACGCTTACGGCACTGACCGTGCCGTGACTTTTTCACAGTCATACGAAATCTGCTCTAAATACCCAGCGCAAAGAGTGTGGGGAGGATTTTTTGCATCCAACCTTTACACCGGAAGGCTTTTACTATCTACTAATACTGTTGGATAGATGTGTTGTACAAGACGACTCGACTTCAGTAAATGGATGAAAATACTATGAAATGGTTGCACACTTATTCCTTGTGCGTGTCCGATACTACCGGTCCCTCTGACTCCAACTAAAGGAGTTATGAATCGGGAGCAGGACTCTTATTCTGCTTGCTACTTTACTTTTTCTCAGGGGGTGGAAGTCCACGTAAACGAGCCGCCAAGTCAGCACCAGGGCAATCTAAGACGCATATGCCTAGTGTTAAGACTGTTCCTGAGCCTAAAGAAGAGGTAGGCCATCAGAGGGTGGGTGGGTACAGGAGGAGGGGAGCAGGATGGATGCATAAGTAGCCAATTCGGCATCAGCTCAATGCTCCAGGGGCGGATCTAAGGAGGGTTCGGGGGCTCGTCCGAACCTCCTAAATCACAATTGACCCCCTAAATGACAACTACGAACCCCCTAATTAGAAAAATCCAACACAAAATAATTTCCTTGAAGTTTTTTTTGTACTAAAATGTCGGCAGTTCCTGCTCGATGTTATCCTTTCCTCCATTCTACCTATCCTGCCATCCATCCTCGTGACCTTTGAGGTCATCACTTCCAGTCTTAAGATTCCCTATCCCCTCCACACCATATAGGATATTGAAGGTCATCTATGTTCTTGTTTGTAGACATCAAATACAAGTATGAATTCAGCAGTTCAAAGCACTCGTAAGTCATCAGTATTGCGAGCAGCATCGGCCTTGGGAATTATCAACGAAAGACCTAAGTCCCTAGTTTATACACCCAAACGAGCTTGGGTACCACAGCCAACCACGGTAAGAAACCACCCCTCCCCCAATGAATCATGCGACATGAATCTGATAAGGTCTGTCAAATCAAATTACTACGCTTCTCAGTTGAGTTTGGCATGACAGAAGTTTTCCTATAAAGTTTTAACGTCTAGTTCTCAATGTTTCTAAGGGCAACGCCATGATGGACCGTAAGAATGATTGCTTCTGATTGGCTGAATTTGTTTCACTGTTTCAACATTTTGACCCAAACAAATCCAGCCAAACAGAAGCGATCATTCTCACGGTCTAGCTTGGCGGTTGCCTTAGAAACATTGAGAGCTAGTCATCAAAACTTTATAGGAAAACTTCTGTCATGCCAAACTCAACTGAGAAGCGTAGTAGCAGCTTCTATACGGAAGCCAATATCCCGGACGTTGTCTAATGATGGTGTTGGTGGCGATGGTGATGGTGCTGGGTGATGGGGATGGTAATGATGATGATGGTGGTGGTGGTGGTGGTGATGATGATGATGATGATGATGATGATTCTATTTTTTCCAAACCTGTTCCTTCTGACACACTTCTATGACTTTTTCTCTCAGGAGGAATTACTACGCGCTAAAGAGACACAAAGAATTCGTTTTGGTACTGACATCGACTTTCCAAATTACAAACCTCCTTTCCAAAAGCACATCGTCACTAAGGCAGAGATTGTTGCAGCCGAAGATAATTAGATACTCACCCTGGGCAGTAACTTTATTCAAGATTTCCCTAGTCCCTGGTGAAAGACTAGAAAACACACGATTAAGGACCAAACTTAATCCTCGTGTTGCCTCCCACACTGAAAGTCCTTTTCCTCAAACCAAATATGCACGTAACGATATTTTTTGATGATCTCCGTTTTTTTGTAGACTGACTTAATACTATTATAGGTCGTCTATAATAGGAATAGATTTCATAATTTGCATTTTAATTAATGATCAGTAAGAAAAGTTGATTTACATAGAATTTATATCATGTCCATAAAATAGTTTCATTGTCAATCTTGAAATAAGCTCTTCGAATCAAGGAAGGTTTTAAATATGTATCATTGCATTAATTCTATTTAGTGTCATCTCGCAAAACAAACAGCAACAGCGGTCAGTCTGTTCTCAGAGCCTACGTTTCCCTTCATGATCAGTAACAGAAAAAAATCTAAGCTTAAGTTGGGCTGCCTGTGGAACCTAGTAAGATCTAAATCGAGGTTCCGGACAATAGTGAAATAATCGTACTTATTCTTCGTCTCCCCAGAGCCTCGATTCAGATCTTATTATGATAGTGCGATCACTAGATTAAAATCTCAGTTACGTGACAATCGAATAAGACTCCCTCGTATCAGATCGTACATGCATTGACATATTAAATGAACCTTGAAGAAAAACTCTCCAGTCATTGAACACGAATGATAGACATTTTACTCCCGCGACGCAAGTTGCAAACATCCGTAATTATATCTCACATCCATGTAATGGTCTATCTTACAATTACAACTATTTTACAATTCTTTGATTCATTTCGCGATGGAAAATTACCACAGCACCTTACAGCACAGTTAAGGTAAGAACTGATACAAATTAACCCCATTAATCCCAGGGTTTCTACTAAGGTATTCCCTCCTGCTACTGGTTGCCATATTTGGTCTCAGAAGAAAACAATTTTACTCACTAAAATACTTGATTTCACAACTTTTTAAAATCAGAATCAGATAAATATTATTTTTAGATGTACATTCATGAGAGGGAAGTGGTTTAAAAGCATGGCTTTCCCAATCACTGAGCTAACTTTAAAATTGTCCAGTCGTCTTGCAACGACTTCCGCGTTTTCTCCATCTGTACAAAACAAACCCAGGCAGTATGCCACGTGCAAAAACACAATATCTGACGTTTATATTAATTAGTCTAGGTATACCAATTCACATTTTCAGTACGCCAGTAGTTTTGAGCGATTTTGCTGCTGCAAAACTTCAATGTGCTTGCCTGATGTTTTTGCAGTCGAAAAGGTAGCACCGTATATCTATAAATCAGGAAAACCAGTCAATTTGGATTGCATCCATTTCCCCCCGTATACAAAGCCGGGATTCGTGGAAATTGTCCCGTAATATTGAGGATATTTGATTGCTTAGGGATAGGAGAATAAATGTACCACCAAATAAAGTCGATGATGACATTGCAAGCGTGACAGAGATCTACGTCGGCCAATTGTTTTGCCGTGGCATAACTTAAGGTGCCGAAAACGACAAGATATGTGGACAGAATAATATTAACTCTTCTTAAAATATTTTAATTATCATTAAAAAATGACTACAAATGCCTAAAATGAAACTCTGTAACTATATACACTCTGATATCTGCAGTCAAAACGGCTCAAGCGTTGCCCTCTAGATATCATTAAGGATTTCATTTCGATTATTCAATCTTCAAGTCAGTTCTAGTCTATGTATACCAATTCACATTTTCAGTACGCCAGTAGTTTGAAGTGTGTGCTGCTCAATATTCGAATAATAAATTTATTAATCCAGTCTAGGTGGGTACGCTTCAGCGAGTTTGACTGTAATGTCATCTAATGGGCTCCGCTTGAGCGTGACCGTAACGGCACATGTTTATGCATTTCTAGGGTATGATAATTCCTATCGTTCTTCTAAAACTTATATGATGTAGTTGCAGAGTACAGACATGTCAAGCTTAGTTACTCCCGATCACGTGTTGCAAGCGTCCGAAGGCAAGACTCGGTTTGTTAGATTGGCAAGATTGCTTATGTGCGGAGGAACTAGGGTTATGAGAGAATTATTTGACTTCATCATCCCTCCAGCAAATCTTGCGACAGTATTGTCAAGCCCACCTGTATGTACTAGACTACAACAAATGAAAAAAGGAAAGTTACTGACTACACCTCAGTGGCAAGTACTATTCCCTCCACTTGGCGGGCATGTTCAGTCCATATCGTTCGACATCACCTTACTTTTTAAACTGTTAAGGGAGAACGTGGTATCTGGTCTTTCACCGCCAAGTACTGGTTGGGATAAATTACCAAATATCGCTGACTTATCTTTATGTGCAGATATGGCGAGAATCAAATATTACAGAAATGCAATCGCTCACGGAGATGAAAAAATGGAGTTGAATGAACAGGAATTCAATGACTACTGGAAAGAAATCAAAGATGCTTTGTTGCGCGTTGTCGGATTTTATGCTAAAAGTGGTCCTTCTGTACGAAACTGGGAGACGGCTATTGATAAGCTATTGACTGATCCACTGACCGAGAATGACAAGAGAAACGTAGAGGAACTGAAATCTTGGTACTTAGATGAAAGAGAATTGAAAGAAATGGTGGACCATATAAGATTAATTCTTGAGAGCCCAGAAAACGATCGAAAAGGTTAGCACGTGGAGTACTTAATAGTTTTGAAAACTTTTTAAATTTCTGTGTTAACTAAACAAAATTACTAAAGTATCATAGCGGATCTCCCGCGCGGGCCCCATACTTTAGAAAAAATCAAACCAACCCTTTGGCTAACTCGTGGATACTAATCCACCGATTGACCCCTAGCCGTCACGTGGTATAAAT
>WUAP02059448.1:0-17928 GCA_015163945.2 Stichodactyla helianthus
CAGTGATAAATACGCTACTGAGTCTGCGTACGTTGCTTACGATTACGATTACGACGCTAGTGTGAACCAGGCTTTAATAAACCCTATAGAGTTAACCAGGAACTAATCAGGCTTTGAACAACCGGGCCCTGGCTTGGCTTATTTTGTTGTACAATTATTCCTGTTTACTAACCTATGCCTGTGACTTGAGCGATTTCTTCAAAGGTATAATCATTGCCCTCGTTAAACAACAAAAGAACAAGAGTTTGGAAAAGTGAGACTTGAAGCTCTTTTTTCTCTTGGGGATTACCTAATGAGCCCTAAAGAAAATTAATAAATTAATATATAATAATTTAAAAAAAGATACATAAAACCTTCGTGCAATTTATCGAGTCAGCCGTCTGCTTCTCTCCAAGTTAAAATGGCTTGTGAATTAAATATGAGTGACAACAGAGACAAGTGGTCTGTAACGTCATATCTAGTGAGGTCAGGTGTGGTGAATCTAGGCTATGACATGAGATATCTAAGTATGATCAATGGATCCATTTCATTTCAGAACAGGAAATAAAATTGGGAATAAAAATCTTTGTTTGAGGTACATCCGTATTTGTTACGTATTTTTCGAGCGTTATCAAAACACAAAAACTGAAATAATACCATTACATGTGGACTGAATGTAGGGAAATATTACATTGACCGAAGCCATGACGGCACTCCTTCACGGTAAAATGTAGCTTATCACCACAACAGAAAGTAGGTGGAACGAAACTACTGTCAGACTTTTATCAAGGTAAGGGGCAAAGGGAACTCCAAGGTTTTAAGACTTTTCCGAAGCCATATTTTATTCTTTAAAATACCTCGGCAAAATCAGCCTTAACAACACAATGTCCAAGAGTATTCTGCCACTGTAACTTGCGACCACTGTGCTTGCTTAGATAGAACCTCTTGAATGTCTCTTGATATTGAACCATCTGGAAGAAAGTTAGGCAGGTATCACCATTCAATTTCAGCCATTTTAGATAGTCAAACATTATTGTTTTAGCTTTTTATTATTAAAATATGGGATTTTTTTGCTTTTTTTGCTTCTCTCCCCCCACCCCACCCCCCAAAGTATTTTAAAACTGAAAGAAAGGCAACAAAGTGTACAGAACCACAACAGGTCAGTCATACATTGATTACTGCAATTTACCTCTGCAGGGAGATGCACATCCATTGGCAGGTAAGTAGGCCAGTATCCCATGGTTAGAATACTAACAACCATATCTATATTGCTAGGCAACTGGTGATGCTGAATGTGCTGAGCATAAGAAGATTTTAAAAAGATAAACACTCAAAAGATTCAGTTAACGTTGGTATAAACCTAAAGGTTTTCTTACCAAAATCCAGGAAATGCAAGGTAAAATTAACCAGAGCAGGGGTTTTGAAATGTTAGAATGTTTGAATATTAACCATTTACCAACACCTTGCCAACCATTTACCGAACCACTTGCCAACTTATAGGCTACTTCCGAGATAGGCTTTGCTTGTTATGCACAAAGGTTTCAGTATGAGGCTCCGTGCTAAATTAAAATTATTCATTTCAGTTGTCACGAATCACTGAGCATTTAGCATGGAGCCTCATACTCAAACCTTTGTACTTGACAAGCGAAGCACATCTTGGAAGTGGCCTATTATCAACCACTTCTTGTATGGTGCATATAAGTTCATAATAGCCTAAAAGTTCTTAGGTTATTTTGCAATAAAGAATTATTTAATTTCTCCTCATGAAACTTCGGGCCTTTCAATCTTTAAGGGGCAGAAAACCTTGAGAAAAGGGTTTTTTGCACCCTTACACACAAAAATTGCTGTTATAATTGAAGCGATGGCTAGTGCCCAGTCTAGATATTGGTTCAATAACACAAGAAAATGTAGATTTTTTTTTGTGACTCCCATGTCATGATTACCAGTCATTTGAAATATTACTTTACTCACTTGTTTAAATTGGAGCATGATATCTTTAGAAAGCTCCATGTCCTTGAACATGCCTTCCAGTTTACTGGTGAATGCACCACCACATTCTTGTTTTAACTTAGATAACATGGACTTCTCAGCATCTACTGATGCACTTTTTCCAACCAACAACCTCTTGGCAAGATCTTTTTTATAAAATGCCTCAAATACATCCTTGCCTAGAAAATAAAAAATCTGCTAGTAAGTACTGAGTCATAAATGGAATTGCAAAACAAATGCTGTCAAATTTCACGATTTTAATTCTACTTTCAAGTCCCCAGTCCCTGATATTCAGAGCTTGTAGAACAGGGGCAGATCCAGGATTTTTTGAGGGGGCACACGATTTATGATGGGGACTAGAGCACCAAAAGTAAATAATATCAAAACCATAACCCTGATTTATCAGGATTGGGAGGGAGGGGGGAGGTGTGCATCCCTGCACCCCTCCCCTACTAGATCTACTCCTGTAAAATTGGTCACTAAGTTATCAAGGATTATTCTATGCATTTGATGGCTTCCAGCTAAGTCATGACCTACACACTGGTACATATTCCTATGGATGTAATCATCCCGACTTACCATGAATAAATCTAAATAATACCATTATCCTATCCAACAGCTTTTCAAGCTCTTCGTCTGTTGCTTCCTAACAAAAACATTTCATATGAAAATATTTTATATAATATTTAAAACCACCAATGAAATATCCACATTCTTTCTCTGACAAGTGATATTTGCAAGCATTAATAAAGCAACAGGTCTACTTCACACATCAAGATATCACTTTTATAGCTGATAAATAAACTCATTTTTTGAATCCACTTTATACACTTTTGTAATCTGTCTTTGAGCTTGATAAAACGAATGAACAAATGAATAAGCAAATGAATGAATGAGTGACTTAAAATGTATGTCTTCAATGGATTTAATATTAAACAGAATATAGAGGCTTTGCACCATTACATGATTGGCAGCCATGACAGGAGGCACAACAATACAGTCTTTTTCCCCTGGGAAACTGATTTTGCCTCCTGTCATGGCTGCCATTACGTGATGGTGCAAAGCCTCTATTACAGTGCACATGGCTGGTTCATCTTCTTGTATTAAAAAATCTCTCACTCATTGGCTGCACCTACTTGTGAGAGATTTTCAACATCAGAAAATTGAAATCAAAAATTCAAAAATTCAATATCTTCCTTGAAACAAATCCATGTCCTTTAAGTACTTCAGTTTACCTTGTTACCAGCCCTCAACTTTGAATCTACAAACTTTGCTTTGGAAGAAAAATCAACAGATTAGTGTTTGTCTGAAAAGTTTTCCAAAATGTAGTCTGTTAGCATGACTGTGCACTTCTACTCTAGATGAAAACCTGTGCAGTTTAGGCAAACTGATAGGCTGAGGTGTATAATCATCACTTGTCTCAACTTGGACACAAGAAATTCACTTATAAAACCTTTGCTTTACATGTTACCTGAATGGAATGATCAGACAAAGATACATGTATATTATGATTGTTATTACCCAGCTGGCAGGTCCTTAAGAGAAAAACTTTGCTTGAGGCCTTCTACATTTCACAGTGTAAGTAATGAATTAAGGTGGCTCACAGTAATTTTAGCAATGGGCTTGATCATTTGAAATTAAGATTATGTAGTGAAGATATTTCTCAATTTCTTCGAGACTTCACCAAGTTTGCAACAGAGGATGAAAGGTTTTTTACCACTGGTTTCTAAGTAATTTTAATTTGCCTAAGCAATAGTTGCTATAAAGCAGTTCCAGATTTTTGGCCTTTGGAGAAAAACAGCTTTGTGAATAACAAAGACCAATAGTCTTATGTTGCTATAGCAACCAAAAAGCTTAGAAACCAGTGACAAATATATGTAAGTTCAATTCTATGTTGCAAACATGGCCAGAAATCTTGATTTCAAGTGATTAACCACATGGCCAAAAAAAAAGTACTTAAAAGTCACTATATATAAAGTGTAATAAATATGATCAGTTTAGCTTACCAATCAGCTCAGCTGGTTTATTTGGTCGCTTGTTGATGAAAGCTTCAAATGACTCCTAATCATAAAACAAATGAAATCATAATTCAAAACATTCAAACATGCCAAATTTGGTCTTAATCAACTATCTAAAGGTGGAATTACATATACCAATACACCAAATATAAATAAAAAAACCAGTACATTACCTTCATAGCAACGACAAATCTTTCACTTCTCAAGAAGGACTGTTCAATGATGCCATCCAACTGATCCTTAAAGTCAAGTAGTTCTTGCACCATAGTCCTGTCTTTCTCTGGATTCAGGACAATACTCATGCCTTGTTTCTGTAGCAATCATTTCAAAACATTAATTAAAAAGATCAAATTTCTGATTCATATATTAACTGTAATATTTCTTGATCAATAAAATCTTTGTATTGTCATACTGTTCAAATTAAAATGGATTTCAATTTCAAGGCATGATATATCTATAGGAATTCAGCCAATAATAATGGAAACTTTATTTTAACATTTTTACAGTAATTGCAAATCACTCTACTTAAAGGCAATCCACAATTGACTACTCGAATATGACTTGACACGCATTTACAACAAAATTTAATTTTAATGCTACAGCATTAAATAGCATAGATGTAAATAGCTACAGCATAGATCCCAATATTCAGGTTTATTTTTTATTGCACAAGATAATAATTATCATGTGAAAAAATAAGGATTATGAAAACATAAAAACATGAACATAAAAGATAAAATTTACATTTTAGAGAAAATCTTCAATTGATATTGGCATCATTTTAGCTCTACATGTACACAAATTCTTTCAGTTTCATGTTTCATGTACATGTATTTCAAAAGAGTTTTCAGTCAGCATGTTTATAAGCTACAATGTATATGTACAGGTAAATTACCTTGATAAATGTACTGAAAGCTTTGCACAACTCTTCTGTTCCTTTCCTGACTCTTGAGAACAACTGATACATGAGAGCCAGGTCAGACCTACGATCACTTATCATCAAACTATCAAAGCCTGTAATAAAATAAAAATAGAGGTTACACATGAAAAAGTTGTGTAATAACATTTCTACAAGTCATGCCATATTTTGATGAGCCCATTTATTACATGACAGATATTGAAGAATGCCAAAAAAAAGGATTTTTCCCCAGAAAAATTGGTTGGAAAAGGAACTCACCTGTGTAATACTTAGGTCTTATTGAAAAAGTGAAAGGTCTGTATTAGAGAATCTTGACCAAGGTCTTTAAAGTAGAGGGCATCAAGGTCTCTACAGTGACTGAGGTCAAGATTCTCCCATACATACCAACCATGCTCAGATTATCATACGGCTACTTAAGATCAAAATTGGGAAATTTCAAATTTTTGCTGGGATTTCCAAGAGTTTTAATGGAAAAACCCATTGAAACAACTAGTTAGCTGTGAGCTTTTCAGTAGTAATTAAAGCACATCTCATTTAGTTTATTTTTAGCCTCTATGTGAAAAAGTCATCAAATGAGAATTTTTCAGTAATTCTTGATTACTGTCAAGGAAATTTTTTCACTGAAGATATTAATGAAAAGGAAAGTGAACTGACCTTCAAAATAATTTTTTTTCTCAAAACTTGAAGAAAGTAAGAAAATGAAAAATTGACCAATCAACATTTTAAGCTACGGACACACAGTGCAACATTGCACGCAATGTTGCAGAAGTAGGGTCGTTTTCTACTCCAGCAACATTGCATGCAACAAATTGCATCGTGTGACATGGCCTGCAACATCGATTTGCCTGCAACATTGCATACAAAATGTTGCACCGTGTGTCTGTGCCTTTACAGCTAGGTGTAGAACTTAGTTGGTACCAGAAAAAGGAAATTTCTGACTTCTAAAATCCAGGAACATGAAGTTAGAGATATGCATCAGCATAAAACCAAGTCTTGAAGAATTGGTTTTCATCCATTGGCAAGCAATGGATGTCTTGAAGCTGGCTTGAACCTTTTTCGTGAAGAGCTTTACACTTATAACATGGCTGATATTTTTTTTATAATCTATGTGCTAAGGCCAGACAAAAGAACTCTTTCACTTCCCTCAAAGAATTTTAGCCTTCAGGAGACTTTGGTTAGGATTCACAAGTTGGTCTTTGATCATATTTCTTGGATGATTTCACTTTCAGACAGTTTGATTAAGATGAATGAAACTCCACAGCTGTCAAGTTTAAGGTACAGTATGTTTTCTCTTTACTTTTCATGATACAAAATTAGAACACTTATATCTATATGGTAGATTTGTGAGTTTCAAAAACATTAATTAAACTTAACCTCATAAAAACTACAGTATGTTGCATATCAGCAATACCATACTGTAATCTGACATCTATTTCATGCTTAATATAAAATTCCCATTAAGAATATTCTGTAATTTATTTGTTTTGGGATTATTAGCAGAAGTGTCTAAATACCTTTCTGCAATATACTTGCAAGGTGTTGTCCAATCAACTGTTTTTCCACTGATAGGATTAATGGCTTTCTGCAGAGAAACAAAAATAGTGGTGTCATTGTATTTAGTCATAGGAAAATAGAGATTTAAATGGATTTAAAAAATGATGGTTTTATAAAATTACTAAAGACCAGCTCACACTTGTCACCCAACAGGCCACTGACTAAAATTGATCAATCAATTGCCCACCATTTCATTATGACATCACAGCTTATTAATGAGGGGGACAGAATCATCTAACAACAATAAAAATTTAAACAAAATTCACTCAGCTACTGTATGAAAAGTTTACCCTTAAAAGTTTACTCAAGCCTCCTGTTATAATCATCACTGAATTGTTTATAAATTTCAGTGTAATTCATGTGATGCAAATTATGGGTACTGAAGTATGTAGGCTACACAGCTTGACACCTTCGACAGGGTGTCCGTGACTTTGTTTGACATGGTTCAGTCAACTCTATTGTTCTTAATTTTGCTTTTGTACACTGGACACTTATATAAATTTTGATTGCTTCACTAACTTTGACTTGATGATGAAGTTTGAATGTTGAAATGTCGTCAGAAATGTACTTATCGCTAAACTTTATAGTTTGCATTAATACGAGATGTTCTGATGTTCAATACACAATATTTAAACTATTTGGTGGCTGTTACCACTTTTTGGCAGTCCACAAAACACATTACATATTGATTTTTTTGTGTGTTGTTACTGTACTGTCCCCCTCCCAGGACCATGATCATTAGGTGTCACCCTGGGGTAGATTGTTTGAATTGGAGATTTCACAATGAAAACATTTCTCAATCACTTTGAAACTTCACCAAGTTTAATTTGCTAAATAGGATTAAACTTTTATTTGCTGCTGGTTTCCTAGCAATGGGGGCAACTAAAGCAATACCAGACTATTGGTCTTTACTTTTTTACAATGTCATTTTTCTCCAAATCCAATCAGATACTCTATGATGAAACTTTCAAGTTTTCTAGTTTCTAAAAGTTTTCTAGTTTTTTAGTTTCAAAACCAATTCATACGGTGTTCCAATTTACTATCTATCAACTGTTTTACTTAAAACACTGACGCAGTCTAAACTAGTTTTCACTAGTCTCTACTTTCTACAAGTTTTCTAGTACTCAAGTAATAAGAAATGTAGGCAAAGTTTAGAAAAAAATCTAGGCAAATTTTTGAGAAAACTGAGAATCAATTTTATAGGATGAGATTTTCATTATTTCTGGAATTGCTTATAATATTTCATAAGAAATGACTGATTTCTTTCTTTTTCAATATCTTTCATACTTACAAAGCATATATTAAGTAGATTCATCATGATTTTAGAAAACTCTTTCCCAAAGAGAGAAGATAAATACTAAACCTTTGACACATTTTTTATACCAGAAAAGAGATGGCTTCTACTTTGTGCAACAAAGAAAAATACTAACATGTTACATGGTAGTAATTCATATCAAGCAAAACTTGCTCAGGAACTTGCCACACAATGTTACACAACAAGTTTCAGAATTTGAAGTGAATGCAAGCATTACAAAACTTAACATTTACTTTTTCTTAAAATTCAAATCTAGGTAGTGCTGTTCCTGATACACAGGTAATATTCAATAATCACAAGTTAGACAACCTACATTATGCATGTAGACCTTTTGCAGCAATTCCCAAAGCAGTTCAATTTGGAGGACAAAACAAAAAAAAATTAAATCTCCAAAAAAACTGTTCTTCACTAAAAATATATTTTAATTGTTCTGTCCTCCCAATTGAACTGTGTTGGAAATTGCTACTTGGATCTCTGACTACACCAAATTGAAAAAAACCCTATTGGGTTCAAAAGGTTAAATCATCAATTAAAGGTGAGACTGAAGAGGATTCTGGATAAACAGTTAATAAGGCCCTTAAAATGCATTAAACATTGATGCAACTCTTGAATATTGCTTTCTTCAAGAATTCTAAGCAATTCTTGAGAGTTATGACAACACCCTACATAAAATATGGGATTTATTAACTATTTACCCAGTATCCCTTTGGGTCTTACCTTCTATGATTTAACCTTTTGAACCCGACAAGGTTTTCTCAATTTGGTGTATACAAAACATAAATACTTTATACTGTACTTTGTAGAATGGTCCAGGTAATGCATTAATCTGTCCATTTCTTCTTGTAATCTTTTGTCTACATGTGTGAGGTATTTAGGGACCTAAATTGAAACAGGAAGATGTTGATTCTCATATCTGACAAGAGGGATGGAGTATTGAACATGGAGTTTTGACTTTAAGTTTGCAACGGCAATATAGTTCATAATACATAAAACAATTGGGTGTATAAGTTAAGTAATTGCTTGTTCGCAGGCACAAATGACTTCAAGAATATTGTTTCATCTGTGATATATTGTTAATATGAACCAAGTTTTGGCCTAAGTGGCCATCTTCAGGGTTTTGAAAGTGCATGCATATAATGCATAGTTAACAGAAAATTGGTAGCCATGGAAAATGAATACAATCAGAGCCACCCCCATAGTAATGAAGGGAAAGACCTTGAGAGACAAAAAAGTGTAGAGTCTTTACCTTGTATGGTTACCCAAAGCAGTTCATCAACAGGCACAAACATATCAAAAATGATCATCATGATAGCCAGAAACAAGACAAGCCGTTCAAAGGATATGCTGTATTACCATATGTACAAAATATGAAAAGATTTAAACTAGGACGTTCGTGGTCACCATTCGATCTTTCGAGTAAAATGACTTTGAAGTCGGTGATTTTGCACCTATCATGAGCTGCATGACAAGATATTGAGAGACGAAAACAAAAACATAATTTAGGCCAAAAACTTACACAACATTGCGAGAAAATGTATTAGAATGACTTTGTAACTAATAAATTGCTTTCAGAACGATTCTTTTCTAAGCGGTATTAAAAGAAAAATTTTTTTTGAGGAAAAAGAGAGAGCACCTATCGAATGAAAATGGCGATTTTTGCCGCTTTCGCGGGTCAAAATGAAGCAGATAAATTCACATTTCACTGCGAAAGATAAATGAAAATTTTTTTAAAAACTGAGTGAATGCTCATCTCTAGTATTTCTTTCAGCCAGTTCCATACAGTCACACTCGCGCATCTGCACATGCCTATAAGCTGCCAAAAATTAAGCGTGATTATTACAAGTATTCCTTTTTCCCAAGAACTCTACTAGAATGGAACAAACTGCCCAGCCAAGTAGCATTATGCAAATCCTTAGATTCTTTTAAGGAGTCTATTGCCATGATTTATTAGTTTTATTGACTAATTTATATATTTCATCTATCTTTTTTCCCTTATTATTACTTATTTCTATACTTTCATTCATATATTTATTTATTTTCATTATTATTATTATTCTAATGCAGTCTAAAATATTCAAGGTTGAATGTAGACTTATATGGTAAATAAATAAATAAATAAATAAACAAATAAATAAATAAATAAATAAATAAATAAACAAATAAATAAATAAATAAATAAATAAATAAACTCGTATTTTTCTATTTTTTTTATGGGCCAAGCGCTATGCGAAGGGTATTTATCTGCTCTTAGAAATTGAGTAAAGATACGCAATACTATATGGTCTTTTAGAGAGAATCATATTTGCCACAAAATAGCAGCGCGAGGGTCTCGGGACATGTGGCCGGGGAGATGGAGAAGAGAGAGGGGGAAGCGTGCTCTCTATCCCCAAGCATCTGATCTCACACCGCTGCGCAAGCTATAATCAGGTAACAGAGAAACCAAAACGCATTTTCCTTTGGTTTGTTAAGTTTTATGCAGAGACATATCAGGTTATGTCTATCCATTGTCAAGACTGAAAATGATCGTGCTCTGATGTTACAATAGTTACTGATGAACTGAACATAATGAACATGATTATAAGGGAAGGGGTAGGGTGGGCGGCGGTGGGTGTAGTTCGTATATGTTTGGGAAGATCCAGGGCTATCCCATGTGCCTCACCATCTAGATGGTTATTATTGTTTTCGGTTTTGGATTCAACCGGCTTATGTTCTGTTATGTGCCGGCTTCATAATAATTCTAATAATACTATTAGTATGTTGTTGCTTTACCATTTGATGATCACTTGTTCGAAGATATTGGCAAACAAAAGTAGCCCATTGTAAAAACCCGAAAGTACTCCAAAGTACTTCTTTGTTTTGACGATTATCTCTAATATTCCGTACCCAGGGACGGATCCAGGAATTGGACTAGCCGAATGAGGAAGGTACGTGGAAAGAACGTCTGAGAAACCCGCCCGCAAAAGTGGTCTGGGGATCCCAAAATAAAAGGGGGGGACCGTCGCAACTTGGACTCCTCCCCCCCCTCCCCACTTAAATCTCATGCTTACTAAGGAACTAATAAACAATACAGAATCATCTCAACTTGACTGACAAATTTTGACAGAGTCACTCAAATATTATCCTTTAGCAACTCAAAGAGCCTTAATTTATTACTACGATTTCCAGGAGGGCTTTCATTGCCACTATTGAAATGTAGCTTATGAAACTTTAATTCTCAATTTGTAAAACTTTTAGCAGTGCTTAGGGACCGTTCATTATTTATGGGAGGGTGCGTGATTAAATGGGGGGCCTTGAAATTTTTGTAAGCCTGAGAAGGGGGGTCTTGAAATAACTTTCGAGCTATCAAGGGGGGTCTTGAAAAATTAATAATAAAATAAATAAGTAAAATAGTGTACAACACATTCTAAGAATTTCACAGGTTTATTAGGTAGCTTAGTTGTTCCAATTAATTTAACTGTCAACTTTTCTAAGAACTTGAGAAACAAGAACTAAAGAAAACAATGAAAAAGTAATATTTCAATGCCGACCCTCTAATCAGGCCCACTTCACGTCAATACTGTCCCATCAAGAATAAAAACAAAAACAAACAAACAAACAAACAAAAAACAGACAGATAGAACTGATCAGCATTAGCCAATAAGCATTAGCAAATCAATTTATAGGTGAATTCTCATCTCATAACAATCAACTTTTCAACAGTCATCATAAACATGTTTAAAGAATAGTCTTAATCTTCTTGATCACTATCATCATTATCTCCATCATCACTGTCACTGTCATGTTCACTGCTTTCTTCATCAGCCTTTTTAAAGCATGTTTTTTTTGTCTGCTTGTTTTATATATATATAAATATATTTTTGTTTGGGGGGGTGCGAAATATTTCTTCTTAGGATAAGGGGGGTCTCGAAAAAATACATTTATTGTAGGGGTTCCGCTTAAAAAAAGGTTGCCTTTGCCAATTAATCCCCCACCCCCTCCCCCCCATAAATAATGAACGGTCCCTTAGGGTCCATGCTCCTTATAATAAAGTAGCTTTCTCTTCTGTTTACTTAGTTTAATAACTTAGGTTTTTAATTTTTAAAGGCCGAAACATGTCATATTTTTTCCAAGCGTCCAGTATTTACTCCAACAAATTCCAAACGTCCCATCGAAGAAAACCTGCATAATCAATGCATGTGAGGAGATAACTTGTTGGGAAGATAGCTGGCCAGAAAACAATCTATGCTTTTTGGAACACCTAATATTGGAATAAAAGGTTTGTCTCGGATAGGCAATTTTTCGTTACACAGTAACCCGTAGCAACCACTAATAATGAGACCACGTTATATACTAATGTGACTCATTAGATATAGAAATGACCTGCCTGCATTTCTATCGATTTTTGTACTTTTGATTTTTACTAAAATGGATTGGCTTTTGGTTAAGAGCATGAATATCGAAGACAAGCGATTGAGTTTTGGTATTTATCTTGAAAGCCAAGGAATTGAGGGGGCGCCATTACTAATGACGTGACTTATTGACCTACTCAAAACCCTAGCAATTCCAGCTATCAAAATAAACCAATCAACCAAGAGCCTATTGTATATGATTCACATGAGTGCTCCACATGAGTGATTTTCAAGTAGCACCGGGCTGTTCTTCGTGTTCATACTACGATAATATTTCCAGTGCTCCAGTAAACTCTTTCTTCCTTAAACTGCACATTTGGGATCTTAAAGATTATATCTCGGTCCTTAATTCATCAATAAGGACAAATAGGAAAAACTAGAAGAGCAGAAAGGATATGGATGTGGCATGTGATCGACCAACTCGAGGTAAGTACTTCATCGCAGCAGTTATAACAGTTACTTGACGATTTCGCGCGTGAAAAGCCAGTTATCGTTGTCACATCAAGCCAAATGCCAGTTATTAAGACCAGTTATTCCTGTATAAAGCTCAAGAAATGTTTTAAAATTTTCCTTTTTTTCCGAACTAAATACTTATATACAGTTTCAGTGAACACTATGTACACAATAAGTTATACAGGTATGGAGTAAATCTTCAGCAAACCTCGAATATGATCAAGGGTTTGCCCGAAGAACGTCTTTTTAGAGTAAAAAACCGTAAAACTAGTGATTCCACCTTTGCAGGAATGTTTTAGGAAAAGTATCTTGGACTTTACACAATTTTGTTTATTTCTTTCTACCACCATAAGTGCACAGTAAAGGAATGTCAACAAGGCGGCACCTAAGAATTAAAATTCTCAAACTGCATTAGTTAAAATTAGTTAATAAAATTTGTGCTGCCTGGCTTGAACGTGTGCACAATTACACGCCACAAAGTTCTAAGGTTTCGGGCTAGTTACTCTAGTATAGATATTGGCATGATAATTTTCAAGTAAATTTTCCAACCAATCTAGAGTTTAGCCAGTGATGTAGAATAAATGATGTTCATAAAGATTATTGATGGTTTGGTTGCAATAGGTTTATTTTGACATCCTTGTGATGTGTTTGTAAAATAAACTGTGATTAGGTATTTTATTTTTCAACTGAAGCCTAGACCGAAGGTTTATAAACACGTTTCACTTCAGTGATAACATTACTGTAGTACGGGTCTTTGGCGCTCATTCGCTTCCTGCTAAATTATCTCCACTCACTCACTGATCGAAATAAATGCTTAAACGAAAAGCTCTTACTTATAGAAATATCAATGATTTCATTTTATTACATACTGTTATATTGTTTTAACTTTGAAAAAATCTTTAGATAATCGAAATGCGCGCCAAAAACGTAATTAATAATTTACATAATGACACGTGTAATTCCCGCCATGTATTATTCAAAGTCGAGTTTAAGTAAGTTATATTAATAGAATATTGATAAAATGACAAGAAATATCCATTTGCTGTGTGATTTCAGTTAGAAATTTAATGCTTATGATGAGTTTGGTTGGACAGTGAAAGTCATTTTGCTTAGGTCAGTTACAAACTATGGATTAGCGGCGCGAGACGAGCGGGGAAGTGACTCCCTGTCCCAAACCCTGCAGTTTGATTGGATAAGGTTGAACGTGATCTCGTAAGGGAGCGGTCATTATTTACAGTGGGGGTAGGGGGTGGGTGATTTCTTGCATCAAATTCATAAATTTTCACAACCCTCCCTTGCCCCTTGCCTTAAATAGCTTTTTCACAGGGTTCGCACTGCTCCTGGAATTCCTGGAAAACTCCTTGAATTTTCTATTAGTATTAGTTTAAATTAGAAAAATAAAAATTGTTGAATTATCTGACATGAAATTTCAAAGTTAAGAGTCCTGGAATTTTTATATTTATACCCTGGAAACCTCCTGGAAAACACCTGGAATTTTATAATCTTCTAGTAATGCGAGCCAGTTTTCATGACCCCTCCTGAGGGGGTTTGACAAGAAACGTAAACCCTCCTCCTTCATAACTAGACTGCACCAAATATGAATGCTGTATCTTTGACAACTTTAATATAATTGTAGCACATACAATAACAGCCACTATGAAACAGTACTTAAACTTTTAACTGGGATACTTAGTTTACAGTATATTTTCATGATGAATAATATCAATAACATCGATTTGTCTTTGAAAAATGCAGTAGATACAAGAAATACATTACCTATTACATGAACAATCTACTCCCAGTGTGACGTGTTTTAAAAAATCTTTCTTTTACTGCTTTAATTTTTTCTCGTGAGGCCTCCTTCAATTGCCCAGGAAAATAAGTAACCCCTCCTTCAGAATCCTCCAAAATGTCATAACCCCTCCTCAAAATCACCCACCCCCTACCCCACCTTAAATAATGACCGCTCCATAAACTGCAATCAAAGCCCTCGTAAGCGACCACCTCGGGAAATCGAAAACGTGGTCGTAACCAGAGCTGGTCGCTTACGAGAGCCTTCAACGCAAAGCTCCGGACACGTTATGGCGATTTATAAAGAAAATTTAACTGACCAATTAGCACAACCTATATAATCTAAACGATAAGAGGTTTATCAGTGTAGTTAAATTGGCATACAGTACAAAATTAAATTGTTGACTCCTCTTTTAATTGGTGGTCAGTGTTGATGTTTACAAACCAGATGCTTGTGGTGGTCGCTTATGAGAGTTATAAAACAAAGCAAAAACTAACTTGGTAATTCACAAACGTGGTCGCGGTCGCTTACGAGAGCTTTTGTTTCAAAAAGGTGGGCACAACTAGAGCTGGTCGCTTACGAGAGCGGTGGCAAGGAGAGCTTTGACTGTATCAAGACCGAGGTCTGTGTTATCTGCCGAAGTCGTAATAATTGTTAAATTTGGGAATTCTTTTGAAACTTTTACATTTACAATCTTTATTTATTTATTTATTTTTTAAGCGCGCGTCGAACACTTAGGCTTTGAACTCCACATGATAAATCCCATATCTACAGAAACATTTGCAGGTATGGGATTTATCATTAGAGTTCACGCGCTATCGAGGATTGGCTGAATGTTGTTAGTCAGTGGCGAGATGGTGGGGCGGTGGACCAGGGGCTCACTTGGGTGATTTTTAAAACAAAAGAATATTGCATTGCATTGCGGGCTAAATTTCCAACTCCAGGTCCAGGGAGATACCCAGGACGATAATGCATCATCCCCAGGCCTTGCGCTAGATGTCTTTTGCTGATCTCGTAACAATAGTTTGGTATCTCGTGGATTAACATGCTTTGCGATGTTCGGTCTCTAGTAAGGCTAATTGTTTGATGGTCAAAGAAGCAAGAAATGTCTAGTTGTTTTATCTTTAGAACGATACTATCTAATGGCTTCTGAAAAGAGAATATTCAACTAGTGTGATACAGGCTCGGCAAAATTAAACAACGCCCTTTTCCTTTTATTTTTAAAGCCACATCTACACGAGCAATTTTGCCTTGACAAGTATCCTTGATAATTTTCATTGCTCGTGTAGACGATCAGCAAGTTTTCCTTGACAATTTTCTATTGACAAGGTTTTCTTGCTCGAGTAGATGATGAACAAGTTTTTCTTGAGGAATTTCAATCAGTAAAGTAACAGGCTGATAATCTCATAAATATTCCTTACCACATTTTCCATGTTGTCCATATACACAAGCAAATTTCGTCTTTGACAAGCTAGCATGCCAGCTTTTCCTTGTCAAGGAAAATTTGCTCGTGTAGATGTGGCTTAAACTCGAAGTCTTGTATATTTTATCAAAGACAGTAAGACAAAAGAGACTATAAAAAATACTAGAGAATGAAGCAAGCTTCGAATTCGTTAAAAAAAGGATGAGCATATCCATGATAAAAAAAAGAATGTAATCGACGGATATACTGTGTTTCTTGGGTTTGTCAGGCCGGTCAGCATTTTGGCCTCCAAAGCACTTACTAGTGAAAGTTGACCCAAAGACTTCCAATTATTCCAAAGCCAGAGCACAGGCTTTAAAAAGGATGCTCGACTCATGCCATCATCATCCGCCACAGGCAGTCACCGGTATAGTTTTCCGCGGTAACTATCCTACGTAATATCATGATCCATTCTTATAGACAGTGGACCAATAAGATAATATTTTTCCCCATGAAGTATATATACGTCTGACGCAGTTCAGTGCTAACACGATAATTTGGTCCTGATTAGAAAATAAATAAAGTGATTCAATACATTTGAAGCAAATGAACTTTAATATTTCTAATTATTCGGCTGACAGGGCTGAGGTACCTCGAAAACAATAGTAAATCTTCTCTGTATAATATTCGAATATTATGCAAATTTGTCAGATATTGATGAACCAATCACAGCAATTCGATAAATATAAAGTCTAAACCGTTTAGTTATGTTAAGGTAAAAGTTTTAACCTCATTAAACGAATCCAAACCGAGATTGTTTTTATGTATGTGTATACTTCCCTACGATATGAAATCTATAAATACGATTCAGGAAAATGCATTGTTCAAATCTGTTTTCCAGATGGAATATTCAATTATGTATGGTTGATTGCTTATGGCTTTGAAAACATCCTCAACAACTAAACATTTCTTTTAATAATGCTCGACCGTATGTGACGAAATTCTTCTTTAGCTGATGACTTAGGAATTCCATGTTGCTTTAAAAGCAAATTAAGAGTACCTATTTGAGTTCACATTTCTACATCCATCGGATCAAAAGCTCAATTGACTCTAGTAAGTATTTTTAGAGGTTTATTTGAGTCGCGTCCCGAAAAAAAGTGAAGTTGAACTAAAGAGTGCCCGCCACTTCGCATTTCAAATCAATTCAAATTTGAAAGAGCTTTTTGAGGATAACGCATACTGTTTGTTAGCGTCCTTCTTGTGTCTTTTTGTATAAGCAAATACAGTGCTTTACCTTTAAAATGACCTACACCTGTTTTCTCAGAGAAAAGTTTGTAAACTTTATGATTAGTGATAGAAAAGTTTGTTTCAGAGCTGCTAGTGAAGAAGCTTCTTGAAACACATCGCGGCAACTCTCAATGACTCGTCCGCCATTTAGTTCCCAAACTTGAAATAATTGTAATTCATATCTAATATATTAGTCAACGTTTGCCATACAGTCGAGAAAAGATTAAAAGTTTGCACAAAAATACGCGAAATTTTTGTTAGAGGAACTTCCAATTTATTCAAAATTACCGATGCTTCAACAGGAAACCAAGCGAAACGAACGGATCTTGTCTCGAATCACGTTCCTGCCTGCTAGGTAGTTTCCTTTCGAAAGAAAGTCTGTCACATGCAAAAGAAAATAAATAACTGACCAAGTATAATCTCTTCGAATTAAACTGCTTTTCACTGCCATCCAGTTAAACTAAGTTCCATTAAATCTTTCTTAGCCTCTTGTAGCTCTCCAAACGACCAATGTTTTAAAAAACCCAAATTAAATTCATGGATTGTTCCAAAAGAGTGTTATATCGAAGTATTATGCCTAAGCGTTCTGATCCTGTTTACCTACGAATCAAAATGAATCATTCCAAGTTTAGTTACTAGTCGTCGACAGTAATTATTCAAAATCATTCAAAAGTAGTGTGTTAACTTGAATTGATTCAATAACCAATGAAAGGAAATCTGTAACACCGTGAAAAAACGAGAAATATACTTAACTTTACTGACGTTTCGAGCTTTCGCCCTTAGTCTTTTTACTCCGACGAAGGGCGAAAGCTCGAAACGTCAGTAAAGTTAA
>WUAP02059559.1:0-17922 GCA_015163945.2 Stichodactyla helianthus
TCCACCCAAGCAATATGCCCAGTCCCCGCTCCTCCAACTGGAACCCAAGCCCCTGCTCGTTTCCGTGCCGGGGAATACATGGAATGTTGAGAAAACATGAGAAAAGTTTTAAGATCACAAGCCATAGGCACTTAAACACTGGTAGTCTACATGGCTGAAGTCATCACTTACAAATTCTTGGACTTTCTTTTTATCAGTATTAGATCCACCTCGTTGACATGATTTCTCCATGTTCGTCTGAATAATGCATAAATAAATGATATATTAGTGTGTCTAAAACTTACTACCCCCTCCCCTTTAGGACAAACTGGGTCTTCATACTTACAACTTTGTCTCTAAGGTATTCTTCATCCTGACAAATTAAAAAAACAAGCATCACAAAATAAATAGGTTAACTTTTTTAGCATTCTCAGATAGGTGTCTTGGGCAATATTCTAAATGGTAAATGGCAACTTTTTAAGTCTTTCTTGGCTATTGTGAAGTATGTGGACTGTAAAGTAAGGTGTTGGTAAGTGGTCAGCTAACCAACACCACTACCTTACCAATGACTTACTGATTACTTACCAACTACTTACTATCACCATACAAACCACTTACTGACCACTTACCAACACCTTACAAACCACTTAATGGCCACTTACCAAAACCTTTACCAAAACCTTACTGACCACTTAACAACCCCTTACTGACCACTAACCAACACCTTACAAAACACTTACCAACACCTAACTGCTTAACCACCACTTACAAACACCTTACCAACACCCACCAACCACTTACTAACACCTTACTGACCACTTACCAACACCTTACTGACCACTTACCAACACCTTACTCACCACTTACCAACATCTTACTGACCAATTACCAACATCTTACTGTGTGATTTGTATAGACCTTTCTCACGCAGCAGCCACATTTATTCCTGTGAGAATAAAAACCTTTGTCTATGCCCAGCTAAACTTGTTTTCAAGTGCTTGAATGAGAAGCTCACAAGGGTAAAATGTATTGTTTCAGTCAACATGGCTGCCGCATGAGGAAGGTGCACTACATTACACAAATAAAAGATTCCTTACTCGCTACATCTACCTTTTTTCTGAGTTCTTCTGAAATAGTTTCCAAGTCTCTTGCAGGATTAACTTCCCCATCAACATGCGTAACATCGTCATCTTCAAATGAACCTTTAAGGAAGAGTAGATCAGGATTTATTGGTCCATCACATGTTATATTATTGTCGCATCCTCCCTCATCTCCAATCCCCAATTCCTTTTTGCTTCTGACCTCCAAGGATTTCAACTCTTTAAAATCATCAGTTTTAGAAGAACCCCATGAGACCTAGCATTTCCACAGTTTCATTACTATTTCCATTTTGTTTTTCTAAAGACATCTACCTGACCTACAGAATTTTTATTTACAATCTTATTTCGTGCAATACTCTACATACTTACGAATTAAATGGAATATTGCATCACAGGCCCAGATGTGAGAGAGAAAAGCATTTCCAAGACCCTAAAAAGGTGAAACAATCTAGCTTAAACTACTGAAAACACGGAAAAATTGAAGCTGCATCATGACAGTGGGAAGTGTTGGGTGCATAGTGATGAGAGCACATGCATCTCAATACTGTGGTTGTGGCTTCATACTCAGACCTGCTATCAGATGTACGAAGAGTTGCTTTTTTGGTTCTCTTCTCAGCAAAGATAGTTTTTTCCAGGTTTTCCAGCTTTCCTTCCTCCCAAAATATTACAGTACCCTAAGAGCCACAACTAAAATCTTGGCAAGATTAAATGTCTTATAGAGATTTTCTCTTTGAAAAATAATATCCCAATCAAGAGTATTTACAGACCTGTCCTTCATGAGCACCTTTGACCAATCCTGCAATATCCACAACATTTAAAAATGCCGGTACTTTACTGAAATCAAAGGGAAAATTCATTATCAAAGGATTTATTCCTGCCATGGCTATGTTTAAAAGAGATGGTCAACACTTAGCATGTGTCTAACTTTGTTTCTCCCATGCCTAGCAGGCCCCTGTGTTCATTCATAACTCAAAGGACATACACTAAGTGTTGATCATTTCTTAAGTTTTAATCTACATAGTCATTTCTCATGCAGCATCTGTGAGAACCTTTGTTGTTGTCTGCCCAAACACACTCTGAAGTGTTTGAATGCAAGGCTCAACACGCAAAAACTTTTTTTCAGTCAACATGGCCACTTTAGGGGTTCACTGTCTATATTGATAATAGCTTTACTGTAGATGGAGTAATACCTGGCAGGTTTGAAATGTTCACAGAGGAAGTCCCATCTTTCATCAGGTACAGCTACTCGACGTGCAAAAAAAAAACAAAAAAAAAAAAAACAAAGAAGAAATAAGATACCAGAATTAAATATTACAGCAGAGTAGTGATTTGTGAAAAAATTTTGAAGGTAGAAATTAATGAACAAATGAAATGTAAAATGAGGAAGTAAATGAATATAAATAAATGGCATTCAGTAAAACAATAATAATAATAATAACAAATAATAATAATCTTAATTTATTTACAACCATAAACTCCACTACTTGACCTTAGTGCTTTACAATAATTAATAAATGATTAATAAATGATAAATATACTTCACCAAAATTGGATACTTATTTTCATTGGGATCTGAAATATAAACAAACTTTTTTTTACATAAATATCAAATTTTCTGAATTATACCAATATAAGAAAAAAAATTTTTTTTTTCAAGCAACTTATCAAACATCTCTATAGTTTTTGGATTACTAAGCATCTTTATATTCAGTCTACAAATCAGATTATAAGCCTCACCTATTGTACAAAACGCGAAATTCTCAGCTGCTGCAGTACTTTTTGTCAACACATTAAAAAATGTAGACTTCCTGTGAACCCAGAGACAGATTTTATTGTTCAATTTTTGAAAACAAAATTACCACGTGAGGATTTAATATCAAGGCTAGTACTCCATGTATTAGTAAATTTAAGCTGCTCAGTTAGCTCATATTGGAGGTAACATAAGAACAGAATTACATGAAGTACCATGCCTCAGTGTTTTGAATACCATTTTTCTCACCCAACGTTTGGAAGTCCGACAATTCCACACTTTAAAGATGTTCCAAAACGACCCATTAGAGGAGTCTTTTCTTCTTCCTTCTTTTTTGGAGGCATTTTGAGGGTTGAAGAGACGTGAAATGGTTGAATGAAGAATCTCTTGCAAACCCAACCTCTCCTGACAAAATGGCGGACAAACATGGACTACGCATGCTCAGATGCACTTCCGCATGTAATGTATCGCTGGCTCAAAATATCACTTGCGACACAGGAAGCCCATCAGTAATGACAATGATTTTGTTAAAAAGTTGGTCCTAAATATATAAAGGTCATTAGAGCAGATTTCGTGACTGTGAAAAGCTCACAGCATCATTGGTGCTGTCGGTACGCCTTGCTGCAACCCTGATGTTTTCTAGAATTTTGACATGGCTTGCTGTACCTTGACCATGTCATGACAGTGTTTTTGCACAAGGTTCCACATTCATACAGTATGAAATCTACTCTGTGGTAATCAGCATTAGCAGAGGTTCCTTGCAGGGTATACAAATTATTATGGATGCCAGCAGTTGAGATGCAAATGAGACAATAAGCAGTCATGTCAGTCATAACCACACAGCCTCACTTGTATGATTCTTAAAACAAAAGAATATATTTCGGCATTACTGACCTTGGAAATATCGAATGCAAGAAAAGCCAAAGGAGAGGAGATAAACTCTTTATGGACACTGCTTCTCAACTGCATGAAAAGCACCTTATTTTAATGGTAAGAATAAACTACAGGGCTTGCACTAATAGTTAGAAATTATACATTTCCAGTTCTAGGGTATAAATAAAAAAATTACAGTACCCTTACAGTTTAACTTAAGCTTTTCAGGTTTTACAATGAAAGAAAGACATAATACTCAAGGATATTAATCATGGACGGGACAGTGCAAAGCTGGAAACACGACTTTGGCCCCCTTCACAGCCCACTTATTCTCTGCATTGAACAGCATATTGCATTAGCAATACATGTGGTTAGAAAATAAACAAAAATTTAAATTTATTCAACCTCTTCATAGGGTATTGCAACACATAAATAGATTATACCTAATTCACACTTTCATAGATAAATGTCACTCTATATCTTTAAATTATACATGAGATCTTATGTACTCTATTTGAAATGCTTCACTTTAGTATTCTGATATTTTCTATCAATTTATACATTTATATTAAAGATTGAGTTTCTTATTGGTCAGCTGGTATGAGACAACACTGCAGTTCTATATTCCCTTTATTAGTTAGCATCACTGAATAAAAATAAATCTATATACCCATTCAATTCTGCATAAGATGTCATATAAAGAATAAAAAGACATTTGTCTTTCCTCAATTATTTATTACTGGGCATGGTATATCTATATACATGTATATATTACATATATACATGTATATAGATATACCATGCCCAGTAATAAATAATTGCCACTCACATTGTATATATGTAATATATACAATGTGAGTGGCAATGTTGTACCTGATATACAAGCTTGAGCCACAGGCGAATGATTTTAGATCAGATACAGCATGGCCACCCATATTGTATATTGCTTATGATACATGTAGGTTAGCCTAGATCATGTTTAACTAAAAGTTTGAACATATATGTGAATCTGGCTGTGAAAATCAGCTTTAAAGTTTATGCAAATCAGGACGATATTGTATGAGATATACACGCTCCTCCATGCTTGATTTTCTATTGTCTTTGCCTCATTAATTATTCATGAGTATTATAAAGTTTAATTACATCCTAGCCAAAATACAATATACCCTAATGATATTTAAACTTATCTAACATACAAAAATTATACATCATTATGTTTATCAAACAAACAGGGCCACCTTTTTATTGCAGGACAATGTATTTATTTTGACCCTCAACGGCCAAATACACCTTTTTGGTTTGGGTGTAATGTTTTCCCATTTCAAACCATGTCATTCCCTTGGGTTTTATTTCTTTGCTTAATGGTAACACTTAAGAAGACACATTAATATGAATGTATCTCCAGCAAAGAATTTTATTCCCAAGAGGATTATGTGTGGTCTGAAATGAGGGAAACATTACATCACAGCCAAAAAGGTCTATTGCTTGTAGGACTTATTCTAAAAAATATCATGTAAGCACTGCATAAGGATGCTTTGATTGTAGAAATCATTGCTCAAGATATGCTGCTGCCTTTCTTTTAAACATTTAGCTGGTCTTTACAATTCAAAATCTAGTCAGCTTTGTATATCCTGTTTTCATTTCAATACAAAACTCATGTCAATCTTGAAATTTGCACAATTCAATGCAGTAAAATATCCACAAAAAGATTAAAGACAACACTTTTTGAAGTAGTCTTGTCAAGTTATTGCAACAATGTGCATCTGTAATTGCATACTCAGTCAAGTTAGTTCTGGAGAACTAAATAAGACAAAGGTGGTTGATACCCATGGTCATGGATATTACCTGGAAATTGTAACATTCCATTGTTTTTTGAAATAGCTGTACATTATACATGCATGTTTCAAATGCAGCTGCCATGCATGTTGGTTGAACTTAACAAAAACAATTCAGTTGATTCTTTTGTTATTTTAACCAACATACATGAAAGTCCTGTACATCTTTCCTGCTGTTTTATTCTTGAAAATGATTGTGCAAAAAAAATCCTTAAATTTCAACTACATGTATGCTTTACCATTTCAAAATAAAAAACAATGTTTTTACATTAGGTTTATTTATTTGTTTTTGTTACTCAATCTACATTTAGTTAATATTATATATTCTGCTTAAAGCACATAACCTCTATGCATGTTTATATTAATCTTACAGTTTAAATTTCATTGTAGGCAGACATATCAAAGGCATTCAATCACATGTAATGCACAGGCAAAGGTTCCTCTTTCTGGAAGTTACATTTTGTATGTGGTGAGAGAAGTGAAGTGACAAGAGCGAGAAAGACAGTAGCCCAATCACATCCACAGTGCTTAAATAAAAAAGCAGGTTTTGAATGAAATATGCTCACAATTTAGGAACATTACAGCATACATGTTGTACAACAGTACACAAGGCATGTTTTTGTTTAATATGACTGTCCCAATCATCCAAGTTGTGTGATGACAATGTATAATGTATAGAAACCATTTTATAAGACCAGACTGTGGTCTGATGTGGTGCAAATAGAACACATCTGTACTGAAAACTTCTCAGTTATGTGAAATTAATGAGCTACATGTCAACAAACCAATTCAGAATCAGGAATAATTATGAAACTTAATTATTGTAGCTATAAAATCCAGATAATTTCTAATTGGTTTTACAAACAAGGTCAAGAGATTTTATTCCATAGATACTGAACTAAAATCAGTAGCACTTATAAAATCTTCAGCTGAAGTGTTATTAAATTCTTCTTCAATTGTCCTTTCTCTAAAGTCTGGTTGAGTCATACAGCCATCTTGGTTCACAGAAACATTGACTTGAGGGATATTTATTTCCACAACAGCAGTTCCATCGTTTGGTATACAAGAAGGCTGTATTTCAGTCGATTCTGGCTGTGGCTGGATCACAACTGGCTCCTGAATTGCAACAGCAGAAGCAGCATTTTTGTTTTTCCCATTAGAATGGGTTTTCACATGCTTAGACAAATGGTCACTTCGCATGAATTTTTTCCCACACTCGTCACAAGTGAATCTTTTTTCGCCAGTGTGAGTTCTTCTGTGCCGCTGTAGCTCATCAGATCGCGTGAATCGCTTCCCACAGAACAACCAGTTACAAACAAATGGTCGTTCTCCGGAATGCCATCGAAGATGAGCTCGAAGATGAGAGGTTTTCCCATAGACTTTTCCACAGCCTTGAATATGGCAGACATGCTGCTTCCGGCCATTAGCGGTTCTTCCTTCTCCATCGCGGCAGTTGGGACAAGTACAAGCAACTCTACGAAGTCTACGACCAGTTGATGGACTTATAGGAGTCGTAGGGGAAGTATTTATGGGGCTTTGGGCGCTTGAAAGTCCATCTAACGGCAAACTAACAGGAACAATGTTACTCGTTGTCGTTGTTTGTTGTGGTGAAGCAACAACGTTGAGGTTGATGGTCGCATTTGCCGCCCATTTTCCAGTTTCGCTTGCATCTTGAGTTAGAATAATATGCCCCTGTGGAGTTCTCGAAACTTGGATGTACGTAGGAGTTTGATTCCCGTTATTACTGACAGGATTCACCACGATCTGCTGGGTTTGTTGTTGCGCTTCAATGGCGTTTTCAACTTCCACCATTGTAGCAGTCGAAATGTTCGGCGGAGGAGAAAACTGGTCGGGATTCGCATTCGAATTTGGCCAATTTACCGTTTTATTTTGCCACCATGGAGCTATAGAATTCACTGAATTGTCCCCAGCCGTTGTTTTTGTAGACCATACAGGGGAATCTGATACTCTTGTTTGCTCGAAAGAGTAGATTTGTTCAGGAGACTGAGGGTTGCCATTTGTCGTTCCAGGCGTTAATGGCAGTTCTTGGTTCGAAGGGATCTGTCTCTGATCTTGACCAGGAGAAGTAGTAACGATAGCGTAATACACTTGATTATTATCGATCTGACTTAGTGCATTTAAGGGGGAATATAACGCTGGTGCTGAATGGTTTTGACCCGTAATAATGTTGGGTGGATTCGAAGTGAAGGCATCGTTTACTTGGACAGCAGACGCTTGATCTTGAGCCCAAACCTGAACGAAGTCTTGCTGCTCTTGAACTTGATTAATGGCGGATTGAGACTGGTCTTCTGGGAAATCAGAACCTTGTCCAATCTTGCTGCATGTAGCAGCTAAGAGTGCCAGAGGAGAGGGCTGTATTTCCTGTCGATAATGTGTATAGTGGGCGGGCACAAGAAAAGGGGTGTGAGTTTAGAAGATGAGAAAATTCAAATCATACACATTCGACTCTAAAACTATGAACACTAAACTACAAACCTGAGGCGTTTGAACCGGCTGAATAAATTCCATTTGTGTGTGCTGAAGTGTCATAGCGGTCATACCGCTAGAACAGCCCCCCGATAGCTTGTCTGGAGCGATTTACGCGAGAAAGAAGCGAAAAATCCATTGGAACTCGGTTTTTTTCTGACAAGACTGGCTTCTAAAAAGACAGCTGCTTTACGAGCACTCGAAGGGATGCCGAATATCGACCAATCACGTGGCCTCGTCACGGCTTTGATTGACATCCATAGACTTTATTAGCAAGAAGCCATGTGCTTGGAGTTTGACAAAAACTGCTCTTTTTTCATCGATTCCTAAAATAGTATGAAAAACTTATCAATATTTTTCTTAAGGAAAATAACTTGTCCCATTATGCGAAGTATAGTGTAATTTCCAGACGTGACCAAGAAATTCTAGACGGCTTTGATGTGTTCGGAAGCAATGACAGACCTTTCAGTTTATTTACATACAAAAAATTAAAATATATTTTGTTTAAGAAGCGGTTCTTTTCATCTTCTAATGGCCAAATCGGTTCTAAAGATTCGTCATTAACAATTATGTATTATCGAAAAAAAAAGATGTGTTTGAAAAGAGGGGGAAAAAAGAAAGAAAGAAAGAAAAACAGAAAATTGATCGTAGGAATAAGATGAGAGATAGCAGAGTTAGGGCGCAAACAATTACCCACCGGAGTCGGGGTCAGGGCAGAGTTTGTTATTCTTTAATAAAAATTCAATACATGGATAATTTTGCACTTATATTAATTATTATTATTATGTTATTAATAGATTCACACTAAGCGTTGGCCAAAATAAAAATACTGTCTCATAGTAACTTCATCATTGTAGAGCAATCAGTGAAGTCCAACTTTGGATACAGCACATGTTCGACTTCTGAGCTAGCGTGACATTTTCATATTAGGGGGCTTTCATTTTTTGGCGTGAGGGGGGAGGGGTAGGCAAAAATTTGGCCCATGGCTACCAAACATTTCATATCCCCCCCTCTGTGGAAAGTAAAAATTTCATAACCCCCCTACAACCTCCAACTTCTCTGTCATACTTTCAGTCTCACATCTCTGTAACTTAATAACCCACTACTAGCCTTCCCAAGGTAACGTAAAGCCCCCTTAAAACGGGTTGTGATGGTGGTGGTGACGATTAAGACGATAAGGAAAACAAGGTTAATGACTATGGTTGTGGTGGTGAGGATGTTGATGAATTAGCACGTCTTCATCATCATGATCTGAGCAGTTATTTTGTATATGTTTTGTAGACTCCGACAGGACCTTGAGACGCCAATAAAGAGAAAGTCAGCATTTTGACAAATTGATATCTCAGAGAGCAATCAATTCTATTGCAAACTGAACCCCCCAAAAAGTTCATTCACTCCACGCAAGAATTCCAAGCCCTTTAAAGAATCAACAGTACTAGTCATTCAAGGATAACTAGTGTATTGTGTTCTTGCGGGTTCCTTCAGATTCACATTAACCTTCTTTTTCTCTGCCACCGCGCGCACCGACATGTAAGACAACAGTCCATCGATGGTCAGATTTTGGTTCTTCAGTACTGCCTCATAAGCTAATGCTTCAGCTTCAAATGATGAGGTAATTCCTGCAGCAGTAGCGTCTGCCTGGGCAAGAATAACACTCGCTTCAGCGTCTGCTTTTTGTTTGGTAATCTGAGCAGCGGTTATTGCTTCTTGTTTGGCGGTATTGGCTTTGATGAGCAACCTTGGTCGCTGCGTCTCTGCGAGTTTGATGTTCTCTTGGGCAGTTTCCTGGAAACAACGAAATCATCGATAAATATTAACTTTCTGATGCTTGAGATCGAGAAGAAAAGCGTGCAGCCATAGGTATTTTTTGATGATGACGAGACGTCGTAAGAATGCGCCAAGTGCCAGAAGGGAAGGAGGTTGGAATTCATCATAGACAGTCAAGAAGGCCATGAAGCGAAAATTTCTAACAAACACTCCGATTAATGATATTGAAACGTACGTATGTTCAGATTGAGGCGTAATTCATTATATATGAATTAATAGATAATCTTTTTGCGCGTCCTTACCATGCTCCTGACCGCAGCCTCAAAAGATGCCGGTCTCACGATATTACTGACTTGAAGATCAGTCAGGTCAGCGCTCACGTTGTTAAAGCGCTGATACGTCAAGGTTCTGACGTATTCCTGGAAAAGACCGCGTTGCGTTTGGAACTGGGTGACGTTAAATGCACTGCAAGAATCGTGGAGGGCAGCCAAGGCAAGAGACCTGAAAAAAGATCAGAAATTTGAGGCGGGAAGTAAAAAAAAAAAAGATTAAGACACCGCATAGGGTACTACTTACTTACAGCACGTGCACGGTACGACTTCGTGTATCGTAGCAGTACTGTAGATTTAATAGAACGGTTTTCGTATGAGTGGGAAACGTACGGCACTGACTTAAGCACGTACACGGTACGGTATGCAGTAACACTGAAATGGCTTCCCATAAGAATGGTTATCGTATGAGTGGGAAACGTACGGTACTGACTTAAGCACGTACACGGTACGGTTTGCAGTAACGTCGCATCGTGTGTGTGTCCGAGCCTTACGAACGTTCGCGGGCATTGTTTCTTCGCATTCCTTCTGCGCGCGCGCTCAAGCTCTTCAGAATGCGTTTCTTTATATAACAAATGCGATCAAATTCAAAATTGCGGCGAAATTTTCACAGTTTGCAGCTCAATATCTTGAAAACGAATAAGGTGACCCTCGGTTTTCTTTTTCTTTAAATTCAGTGATTAACAACATCTATAACATACTTCAAAATGAAAAAATTCTCAATGCAGGAGAACGAAGGTCGCATAAATTACGAAAACATCCACCTCTACATTGATTCGAATTCAATACAATTTCGTTGCACCGCGCGGATAAAAAGCCTAATAAATGCTTTGGTACTTGCTTCTTCAAACATGACTTTGCGTCACTGAAATGTGAAGGATAATACTCTTTATGTTCCGATAGCTTTTAGTCGCATTTAGTTTATTTTTCACTGAAACGCGCGTATTTTCTTTTCCTTGGGGGCCTTAATTTGACGGCACACAGCAAAGAAACGAATACGTTCAGGGGGAAAAATCAAGTAATTCTCAGTGCAACTTCATTTGCCCGCGAACGTCCTTAATTTTTCTTTGCTTGATTTCTAATCTTAGTTTGTTGCATAAAAGCCTAGAATGACCTAGTTATTTCAAGCTCATTTGTCTTGGTTGTTACCTGAGTAATTTGACATAAGTATTATGGTTCTTGTATCGCAGAACGATATCTCTAAGATGCTTGGGTCTTGCACGGTACTGAAACTGTTCGTTGATTACGATGCTCACGCCTTCCCGGTTGAAACAAGTGATTTTGTTGAATTTGATCGTTTTGAACACGCTGGGGAACTTAATGAATTGGAAGCCTGGTGCTCCTGTGTGGAGGCCTGCAGTCAGGACTTTATCACCAAGCTTTTTCTGATGGACATCATAAGAAATACCGACTGAAAAGAAAAAGATAGGCACTAAGAATCTATCAAAGGAATTGAGTGAGGGCAGCGAATAATGCTGTCAAATTCGATTAGAAATTGGCAGAAGAAGAAGAAGAAGAAGAAGAAATATCTATTATTAACTATACGTCGTCACTAAAATTCTCGTTGCTTTGTGTTTAAAAAATCTCACTGACCGGAGATTTTGCTATAGTCGTAACTACACGAATTTGACATGTTACGAGTCCAATTTAATATATACGTATATACGTAGTTTTCTTGGAAAGCGTTGGAAACGTCAAAGCAGGGGGTCACTGGAGCCTATCATGAAGTGTATGAGTTGACGGGCTTGTGAAAAGCTTCAAGGGATAAATTTTAGTGAAAAACATTATCTTTTTCTTCCGTTTAAGGAAGCTGCATCTTCTGTTTGTCTTGCTATCCTAAAAGGGGTCTCAAGAGGACTGCAAATTTGTATATCATTGAAAGAAAACTTCTACGGTTTTGTACAATATTCTTACCTTCTCCTGTTTCGATCCTTTTAAATGAGTTCACTAGCAGTGCTATAGTGGCTATTATCACAGCTAAACAGAAAATTAAAATCACTGATTTCTTGTTGCATTTCTGGGCCTGGTTTCCAGGCATCTTGTGTGATTCTCCTAAGACCTAGAAGACTTCTCGGCAAATCCTTTCCGGTTACTTCAAAACACCGTCCACAGCAAACGACACGAACTTCAGATCTAATGTGGTCCTCGATATTCTAATGTGGTCCTCCTAAAGCGAAGAGCAGGCTTCCCTTCACTGAAATAAACTTCAACTCGCGACAAAAATAATTCATTGCACGATCATCACAAATATAGAATATAGCTCAAATTTATTCATGTAGGGGAATCTTGCAGCAAATAGTCTTTGTCTTTCCAGCTCGCTAAGTACTTTGCTTGTAGTGCTACCATAACAACATGCTTACGTACTAATAAAAATTACAGGGTCCCTGTCAAGTTTGGAGCATTTGCAGAAAATGAGAAATTCTAAAATAGTTCGAGAACAGTTGACATAATTTTACATGGAAAGAAGCGTAAGTTCAGCACAAAATAGAGTTCACGTAACGTTCAACACAATGTCTGCTCGTAAGAATAGGTTCTTTGGTGCTATTCTCGTGATAGGAGCTATATTGACCGTGGTTCTCGTGGTACTCAGCTTTCAGGACGTGCATTTTTATGAAGTAAGTATCGCTGTCCGGCCGTTTCTCGAACCCAAGTTGCCTTTTCCGTAAATTAAAAATTGCTCTTCTCGTCTTTTTATCACGTTAATGTTTCCTTTATATTTTCTAAATCTTTCGCCGGATTCTTCTGAATAAGTAACATTTGCTCTTCGGAGAGTTAAGGTTTTCTTTATTAAATATTAACTTACGAACCTGGCGCTCGAAGGAAACATTTTCGACTTATTTAATAATTCGCGATTGACTGAACTGGCTCAAGCTTTATTTCGTTCGTTTCCAAATCATGAGAGACGCTAGTCCAGCAAAGGTCAGGATCTTCTGTTTTTGATTTCGGAATTTTCTAAACTTTTCTATCCCAAGAGAATGATAAGTCCTCCATCAAGTGATGCATAGCCCTGAAGAAAGCAACGTTACTCTCAAAAAAAAAAAAAAAAGTCGAGAAACAGGGGAGAGTTTTATCAGTAAATGCACTGCATCAAAGTTTTTTCAAACTTAATATTTTGGTAAAACGCTCGGCCAATATCCCCCCTTCACATATGCTAGCACAATTGAAAAACATTTTTGCAGTTTTTTACGACTTTGAAGACCTATCTAGTATTCTTTAGGCATTCTTGAGGTATTCCGAGCTTCCAGTATTTGTTGGATTAATGGAGCCTCCCTTAAAAAGCCGTAGACTTGTCAAACCTGCTAAGTAATGAATCTATTAGTCCTTTGCAACAAAAATAGTACCTTTTGTAATCCTTCCAATTATGGAGTACACCTCAAATTTATTCATCTGTTAGTGTAAAATTTGCCCGCATTGTTGATTTTCTTTGTTTTCAAAGAACCATATAAGTCCTGGGTTAGTTATTACGTTCATACGTAATGGAGTCCTGCTAAGCATTGTGTGTTACTAAGCAACGACGTTTTCCAAGTCAGAAACGTAAAAACGCTAAAATATTTCATGAAACAAGTTCTTTCCTTAGGTCGATGAAAATAGACGTAAGTCCTTCATCAAGCCCTGTTCAGCCACACCGAGGCAGAGGAATGGGTGATTCGAAAAATGCAATTGTTGGTTTAGGATTCTTAGTGATTTTGTTGATCGCTATTCTAATACCGTTAAGCTTCCAGTACGTTGAATTCTATGAAGTAAGTTCATGATTATATTCCTATAGAACTGATTTCTTAATCCAGAAACTATAAATACAAGAAAGGGTGGTTTTGTGAATAGCACATTTAAAAATTTTATGTCAAGCATTGAGTTTAAGATGGTAGCTTCAGCAAGACTTTAGTTTAAATGTTCAAACAAAATCTTTACGGTATTTTGGCACAATAGAACCTAGTTGTCCTACGTTAGAATGTGATTGGGCAGTGAAACCAGAACACTAGTCACCTCGACTTTCAATACTTTTTGAAGAAAAAATTCGGTTATTACAGTCAAACTCTTGTATATTTGTACGTCTTAAAAACTCGAGTTGTGCTGGATTAGTTTTCTCGTTTTGGTCAGTTTTTGGAGAAAGCTTTCATCAATCGAGTCAATGGAAAGAAAGGAAAAGAAAAAACTATAGATTCGAAAATTACGGTTTTATAATTGCATGAAACTCATGAATCATCGTTATAATGAGTTATCAGTAGAAAAAACTCACGAAAAACTGGCGAAAAGCAAAAGGAAATTGAAAAACTTGCTCATCAAAAATGGTTTTTATCAAATCACATCAATGCTACGAGTTCTTTAGACTTAGTAATATCTTTTAACCAACCACACGACTTTATAATGACGAATTCCGTACTTTTTCTTCAAACAGTGCGGATTTTTAAAGCGCAAGTCAACAGGAAAAGTCGATACGTCCGAAGTCTACACCAGTGGGAGACACTTCGTTGGTCCTGACTACACATTCAAGAAGTTCAAAGCTGATGCGCACTTTGAAACTATGACAAATATCGCAGTATTCACCTCGGATAAACTGGAGGTCCAGATCTCGTGCGCATTTCAATACTTTCTCAAGATTGAAGACCTAGCGGATCTACATAACGAGTATGACCTGTTTTACAAACCTGTTGTGAGAAGCACTGCTCTGTCAGCATTGAAAGGTATGGTGGAGTTTTGCGCACATTAAATTAATTACGCGAGACAGAGCTGAAAAGATTCGTTATAACCGCAAAGCGGGCTCGCCTCAGCTCTCTTTCTCTTTCCTTCATTTTTCTCTCTTCCAAAAAGTGGCTCTAGTTCTGGACTATGCTTGTGAGAGAAAACTTGCACCAACTAGCAACTTTCAGAGAAAACTGCTTTTTCTTAGGTCCCCTACTTTGCTTCGAGGGCTTAAATCCGAGTTTTTGCGGTTTTCTTCCGTCTTTAAAAATCATTTTTATCACTAATAGTACCTTAGTATATTCAACTGTTGTCATTTCAGGGCGCGCAGCTTTGATCTCCATCGACAGTTACCTCAGGCAGCGAACTAAAGTAGAACAACAACTTTTCGAAGCTCTGCAAAATCGTCTTAACGGAATCTGCTGCAGAGAAAACTGCGCTTCCTTGTACTCTTGCAAGCCAGGCTGTAAAGCACGCTCAACATGTGTGAGGGCTGATAAAGGATTGTTTGTTGATGTTAATACATTCCAGCTACATTCTGTGTTGATACCAAATGATGTGAAGAGTCGGTACCTGAGCCAAGTCATCGAGGAAGCGAACCAAGAAAAAGAGAATTATATTCAACAAGAGAAGGTAAGGAAATTAATCTTGACTACGTTCTTTTTCCATTCCATGACTGAGAATCGTTTGTTACCCTTAGGGAGAAGGGAGGAGACAAACCTATTCAAGATGGGATAAAGAGTGGGAATAATTAGACCGGATTTCGAATGAGTGGAAAAGAAGTGACAAGTCTAGTCGAAACTTCATGCTTTTTTCACTTTTACGCGTTTTACCCGTAAAAATTCTACTTTACTCATTATGTCTAAACGCGAAAGCCTCAAAGATACTAAGTGACAAGTCTGTATACATTTCAATTTGAATAGAATCTCGTAGCTCATATAAAACGCGTGCTGATTGGCTATCGAGGAGAGGAAATGTAGCCCGCATGTTGAGACTTTTTGCTCGAAAACCAACCAAAATAAAGTGTTAGTCTGTCCGCTATGGCATTAACGAAAAAAACTCATTTTCCGACTAGGAAATTCCACCTTCAGTTTCACGAGAAAAAAGATAGCGAAGTGAGTAGTGACTTTATATTTGGTTTGTTTTCGAGCTCAACATGCGGGCTGTGTAACGTTGAATTCAGCTTTTTCGTGTTGAACGTTAAATTCCCTCTCCTCGATAACTAATCATCACGCGAATTTCATATGGGTAATAGCATTCATCGTGGAATTCCCTCGTCGCCCTTTCTACAGGATTCAACTTAATTCTATGGCATTTCCACTCGCAGGTCGTGCGCAAAGAAACAGAGAAACTTATCCAACAAATCAACAACGACGCACAAGTAATTGCACAGAATGCCACAGCTCAAGCTGAACTCACAAAGACCCGCGCACGATCTCAGGCACTGGTCAGGGTCGAGAAAGCACGTAACAGTGGCCTTGCGATCATCCACAGTCGTCTGAACATCACCACAGAACAACACAAAGCTTCGTTCAATTATATCCGCGCACTTCGTAATCACAAGGGTGTGGAATTGAACGTGAATTACGATACTCTAATGGCGCGAGATTAAAGTACTTTCTCAAGTTCCTCATATTTGCGAAACGTAAAATGGCTTCGCTAGTTCGAAAAACGATCACAGCTCGATCGAGATCGATAACCCCCCAACTTCGAATCGATTGCCTCTCGAGTTTGATCGTCCACAACTCGAGCTCGGTTGCCACTCGGTTTGTTATCGATAACTAATCGAGCTGAGATCGGTTTGCTCTCAAGGTTACCCATGAACACACGTATACAGCAACCTAAAGATAGCACAATATCTACATTAATAACTTTTGGTGCACATTATTCCGGATTGCTTCATTTCAGCACACAAAACAGTGTAAATAAAGTAAGTCAGGTAATATTGCTTTAAAATAAGCAAAGATAAATCACAAGGAACTAATAAAATCGTACCAGAAGCTATATCAGTATTTCCTGATTGTGATGAAAATTTTTATCCATTTTTTTCATTGTAAATAGAAACCAAACTATCCCAATAAACTTTTTGTTTGTTTTAGAGGTTGACGCAAATAGGCCATTTGCATGATGGCGTCATTTTACTACCAAGAGCAGAATGCTTAATTGTCAAAATGCTTTGTCATTCAGATTCCTCTACTCTCCTGGGAATAGAGACAATCGGTAAAACTCCTGACCATAGAAGCCACTCAAAGCATTCTTGTCCTTTAAGCCTGGTCCTCACTAGCCACATAGGTATAACCAGCTGAACGGAAATAAATTTTCTAACCAATCATAGTTCGTTGTGATTTTTCATGGCCGGCCCTATGTTCAAGCACTTTTTTCTTCCTGAAAACAATTGAAAATTTGATCCGATGTATTTTGAGTCTCTGATAAGTCCAAAACTATTAAACAGAGTGAAATTCTATTTGTGAATTATCTAAAAACCACGCGAGAAAGGATTTTAAACACAAAGAGTGAGGGCCGGAGGTTTTGTCCAACAATGCTTTGCACAGCTAGTTGTTCGCTCAGCTGGAAGCATAAGCAACATACGCAGACTCAGTAGGGTACTGCTCATTAGCAGTGCTTGTCTTTTCTCACACCTCGGTGATCAATGCAATACTGAGTCTGCGTTTGTTGCTTATGCTTATGCTTATGTCGCTAGCGAGGACCAGGCTTTAGTACATTACGCCATCATGCAAATAGCCTATTGAATCGAACAGAGCGACTCCATGAATGTAAGCTAGGGTTTGAGAATCGAGCATTTTTGTTTTGTGCGGCCAGACCTGGAATCAGGATAAAGGAAAACCTTGTATTGATGTAATACAAAGATAATAAACAGATAATGAAAATCAATTAATCATCAATTAAACTAATTTTTTTTTATTATAAAAGCTACCCCTAAAATCAGTGATGTGGCACGTTTGGAAGGAGATGAATCTTGTTATCTAGTCTACATTTCCATTATTTTACAAAATTTTCTTATTTTAGGTTATACAAAATATAAAAGTATATATACCTAGTTGCAAGAAGGTTGTCATAGGAGGAAAGAACTTTTGTAATTTAGTAAGAAAGGAATAACATTA
>WUAP02059670.1:0-17922 GCA_015163945.2 Stichodactyla helianthus
TTGTCAAACCTGTTTAGAACAAAAGAAATGACGCACTTCCGTAACAAACTCAAACTCCTCTATGTTTGCCAACTTCGCTGGCAATAAGTATGACTATTGGATTTACACTTGCACATGCAAATTAGCCAATCAGAGCACGTAGCTATGTTATGTATTTTAGTAGCAACATCCCCTTCATAATACAATTAACTTCAGAGAAAACAATTTATAAAATTTTATTTGCCCCTAAAAATAGCACATTATTTGCATAAATTTTGAACTTAAATTATTTCAGGAAATTAAAATAATTGTGTCACAGTTCATGATCAGAGTGGATTTCTTCACATGTTGACAATATTGAAATGCATGAGTGAAATTGATATTAACAAACATTAGCAATTTACATTATCTATTCATTCATTTTCAAATATTATAATATATTAAATAAGTACGTTTTAAATTGCAACCTTAAATGATCTGAAATCAACTAAAATTATTCTAATTAAATTATAAGTTTTAGAAAAAGATGATAGAGTACGTGATTTCACTAGAAACTAACAGTTTAAGTCTAATAGACAAATAGACACAAAAGAAAACAATGGAATTATTGTCGTTACTAGACTCAAAACTATTTCATGGGTTAAGTAAAACCACTCTAATACAGCCTTAGTGCTGGATTAACTAACAATCCCTGGCCCAAAAATTAGTCTAAAGAAACTGTGACATTGGACATTCCCCCATTGCTTCCTCAGGTTACCCCAAAAATATATCAGCCTAATCCTCCCTTTTTCCAAAGAAGGATACCCAAAATTGTTTTGTATTCATTAGTACCATGCTTATTTGCATGAGCTATTCCCAAAACAACTTTCAAATGTAACAAAAATCATGCATGGCTGTCATATTGGATGACAACACAAAAGAAATTCTGAGATTTTTTACTAAATTCATTCAGCATGGCAGCTTTAATTTGTTCACCAAGAATAATTAAAAAATAACAAAATATTGAATGTGTGCTCTAAATTCACAGATCATATAGCTCCAGTATTAGCCATCCTATTTGCTATTGGGGCACTTCAACCATTTGTTTTTCCAGCCCTACAGCTTGTCCTTAGATTATTAGATATTGGGAATAATATCAGCATTCAGTGCATGTTGTATAAAGTGAACAATTTATGTAATTGTTGTTGAGTTCAAAGGGTTAAATTATTAAAGGTATAAGAACAAGGGGGATTATGGGTAAACAATTGATGAAGCCCATAATATGCTCTCTTTTCCAATACTCCCTCAGGATTCTGGCAGTGAATTAGGCTTTCCAGTGGATCCGCACTCAAAATTGCTTTCTTTGAGAATATAGGTAGGTCTCTTTGCATGATGGCGTAATTTACTACCTTGACCAGAATGCTTTGAGTAGATTCTGCTGTCAGGCAAATTTTACCAATTGTCTCTTTATTCCAAAGAGTAGAGAATTCTGAATAAGAAAGCATTTTGACAAAGCATTCTGGTTATGGTAGTAAAATGATGCCGTCATGCAAATGGCCTATTCAAAGCTATTTTTGATGATTTAACCTTTTGAACCTGACAGCATATTTTCAATTTGGTCAGCAAAATGATAGAAATCAAAACAATTAAGAAAGCATTATCACTTCAAATTCTTCAAATTCACGTTCATGGAAACATAACCACATTTATATACAATTCTTAGTCTCCCAATCAATTTAATAGAGGTTTTGCACAACCATGTAACGGCAGCCATGCATGTTGGATGGCAGAACCACAGAATCTCTTTTCTCTAAGGGATTGAATTCTTTCTCATGTAAAACGATTTTGTTTCTGCCATATTCAACATGGCTGCCATCATATGATCATGCAAAACCTGTCTACCATTATTCTTCAAAATAAGTCCCTAAGTAACTTTAAAAGGAGTATAAATTATTTAAAGATTCCCCAGTCAGACGAGAAGACTATCATATGACACACTGGTGTACGGACATGTTCCCTTCCAAATTTTGAAATCATAGGTGGTAGGTAAACATTTTTATTTGTTCATGTGCTATTTTGTCTTTTACCCTGAGCTCTTTTCAACTAGTTTCATTTGTATTTTTAATAGGTGGCTTGAGAATCTCACTGTTGCCAACAAGTCACTCACACATACTCCTACCACATGTCAGAGAATACTGCAAACAGGCAGCACTAGACAAGACCAAACCAAAGAAGCATGAAGGGTATCAGTTTGTTTAGCAATGCTGTCAATACAGACATTTTGTTAAAAGCAAAGCACCATGCATTTCTGGATATGTTTAGCACAGGATTTCCAACCATTTCTACACATGTACCAGGCTAACAAACCACTGATACCTTTCCCTGCCAATGATTTGGAAAAGCTACTGAGAACATGAATAGGTTTTTAAAAAAGACTGTAATATCATAAGCCAAAACCTTCACTCAATTGGCTAAGGTCAGTATTTCATAATTGGACTAAAACAGGAAAATCAGTGTAAATAACTTGATATTGGTATTGTCACAAGGAGGGAGTTGAATGAGTTGAAACAAAATGGCAAGATTTCCAATGAAGAAAAGAAGCATTTTGAATTTGATTGCAAGGCATTCCTCACTCGTACTTAAAAGTTGTGTTGGAAAAGTGTCCCTTGAAGTTCCCAATGGTTTGATTTTTAAGATGTCTAGATCCTCAGGTAATAGGTGGCCCCATCAGTGCATCAGTCAAGCCATTTGAACGGCTGCTTAGTAGTCTTCTGGATGCACAAAGGGTTAGTGAAACTGAAGTTGACTTGCTGAAGAGAGAATATGCATCATTTGTTCAAGAAGTTCACAATGATCCCAGAAATTTGCAACAGTTTCAGGACTATGATGTCTGTGGTGAGCATATCAATTTAGCTTCCTACCTTAAAAATAGCAAACACCAGAAGTTGTGGGATCTTGTGAAGTGTCTTCTAGTTTTATCTCATGGACAGGCTGGTGTTGAGTGTGGTTTTAGTATGAACAGTGAGATAATGGAGTACAATTTCAAGGAGAGATCAGTTGTTTCCTTGAGAACCATTTATGACCACATCCAAGCATGTGGGGTATCTTTTAATGTTGAGATAAATCAACAAGTTAGAAATGCAGTAAGGAATGCATCATCAGAGTACCACTCTGAGGTAAAAAAGCAAAAGGAAGAAAACAAGAAAAAGGAAAAAGAAGCCAACAAACAAGTCACTGATGAAATTTCGTCTTTACAAAGCTAATGAAAACGTCTGCTTGAGCACTGCTCAGTTCTTCATGACAGTGCTGAGAAGTTTGTGACAGTGCTGAAAAGGAGGATGACATGATTCATCTAAGAAAAGCCAACAGTTAATAGACGAACTATAAAAAGATATGCAGCACAAGGCAGATGAGATCCATGCTCAGATGGAGACTCTTAAGAAAAGACTAAAATACTGATTCCATGAGTAATAAGAAATACTGATTCCAAGTAATTGGCTACAGTTACGCCATTGTTTCTTGGTATTGGGTTAGTTTAAAAATCAAGTTTTAGCATGTTATTGCCTGTGCATTATTGGACATCCAGGAACACTATATCTAAATTATATACAATCTTCTAGTTGGTATATTTATTCTGTGTCTAAAAAATAAATGATTTTTCTTTCTATCAATATGCTTAAAATGACCTTGGTAAGAATTTGGAAGGATATACCATAACAGAAATTATGATAGAAAATATTCATTTGGTAAAGTGATGCAACTAAAAAAGACTCCTTAAAAAATGAGTTTTTGGCCCCCTGAATATTCACTGAATACTACTTGAATTTTGCATTTGAATCCCAGCACAAACCCTACAACATATCTCATTGATATGACTGGAACAGGCCATGATTTTGATTTCACATAATTTAGGAACCATTAACCTTTTAACAGGGGAAGAAAGAATAACAGTTAACAGGCAGTGTGTCAAGATTTTCAGCCCCCAGTACACCTTTGGTTTAAGATTATGGCCATAACCATTATGCAACTGATAAAACCCTTATTAGAGAAAACCAAAGATCTTTTGGGTGTGGTAAAATAGTTGTTGCACTGCTTAATTCCTCTAGCCTATCCCAACCTCATCCCAACCCCACCCCCAGTTAAAAATGAATGCACCCTTAATTTGAATGACTAAGGAAGGGTACGTAATTTATGTATTTAGAGGGAGGCTGTGATAATTTTTTAGCGGTAGATTTTTATGGGAGCTTTCGAATATTCCCCCCCAAAAAAGACAAGGTACAAGAAGCAGGTCATGGTTTCTATTATTACTTGCAGGATATTGCATAAGAGTGGGGGAGGGGGGAGAGGGGCCAGAAAAAATAATTTTCAATGACGGAAGAAACAATTTATAGGGGAAAAAAAGTAAAATCATCACAGCCCCCTCTTCGTAAATTAAGAATGCTTCCTATAACTATACTCTACTCCCTACAAACTATACTCTAAAAAGCAACATAATTATTATGATTAGTCTCCCTTGATTTTCTTGGACTGCGGCTTACCATTCTCTTCTTCCTGGGGTGACTTTAAATGAACCACCTCTGAAGCCATGAATTTTCTGTCCTTGATAACTTCTTCAAGATTCTAAATAGAAATAAATTAACCTCTTATTAATTTGAATTGAATAACTTATAAGACAATCCTGCATTAATTTTGGTCCTTAGCATTCATTTTGGTCCAGAAAAATTAATAAGGTTGGCCGCCCAACCATAAGTTATGAACCACAAATGGATGGGCCAGTGATAAGAGCACATGAAGTCTCCTTGCCATACAATAAAAGAAAATAATATACAAATTAGGTAGTACCTAATAGCAGAGCTCCCAGTTTATTTTATCTACTTGGCTGAATTGATGCAATGCATGGATTATTCTTACAGATATTTTTTCTGATTGATAAGAGATATTTTATAACTAAGCTGCTAAAAATCAAAAGACCCTTCTTATAGGAAAATTCATTTCCTGACTCGGGAATTCCACTTTGAATTCGATTGTGATTTTTTCAAGTGAAATTCAAGGTGGAATTCTCAAGTCAGGAAATGAATTTTCTTTGAATCCCATAGCATTTCTAATAATAAGATAATGATTTTTAAAACATTTTTGAACGTTTTTACACGTGGTCCTAGGAAGCCATTGCACTGTTTCTGTCGGTGTCATTAGGGAATGAATGAAATATTGAGTTGGATTTGAATGATCTACCAGTTGGTTTGAACCTGGCATTTGCTTTTGAAGAAAAAAAGCACCTTTTTATTTAGTTGTACCTGCCCAATTCTTACTACTTTGTATATAAAGTAAAGTGAGGAGCTAGAAATATTGCTAAGCTTTAGTCAAGATGTAAAGATATGTGGATTCTTGGCTGAAAATGTCCATGAAAACAAGCGAAAAGAGATCAGGTTAGGACTGGATGAATCTTGCCAGTCCCCCTGACTCCCTGGGATAAATAATGAATGGTCCCTTAGCTATCATGGAACAAGAGCAACAGCCTAAGGGATTTGTCAGAAATTGGCAGGGGGGAGGGGGGTGGAGATTTTAAATTGAGGGATGAAAATGATGTGACCCTCCCTCGCAATAGGAATGAAATTTCCTGACCCTCCCCCAGGACTTGGCCTGAAATAATGTGACTCTATCCCTGCAAAGATAATGCCTCTAATCCTTTTTTCACAAATGTGAGATTTTTTATGTAATTTAATAATGAAAATACTTAGGATAGTGTTTTGAGAGCATTTGCTAAATGTAACATATAAATATGAGCTGGAGACCTTTATGGGCATTTTAAATGGCGAGCCACAGGCAAGCCATTTTATGCCCATAACAGGGAAAGGTCAATCATGAATACTCTATATCCCTTATGAAATGTCTAGGACTATATTTTCCTTTCGTACTGATTTTTAAAATGAATTATAAGTAATTTTGGCCAAGAAAATCCAAGTTAAAGAGGAATGCACATGAGGACAATTCTTTGTCCGATTTAAAGACTGTGACACGGTTATGATTTTCTATTTTGTTTTGCTGACATTAATGTTATGACATATCACTGTTGTGTTCTTTAATTAGCTACCTGTAATATAAACATATGCACTACAACATTAAAACACAATGCCCACTGATCATGTGAGCCTAAATTTATCTGACCCTCCCTTTTAAACTTCCCATTTTCTTGTGACCCTCCCCTTTTTAGGGGCTGAAAATTAGTTATGAACCTCCCCCATTTTCCACCCCCCTCCCCCCCTGCTTATTTCTGACAAGTCCCTAAAGTTATACAGCTATATCAAGGGATACCCTTCTAAAACAAGGGCTGTTTGTTTGTTTTGCTATATATATCTATGAATTAAGTAGATAACAATTTTTAGGGAAATTGTGTAAAAAAAACTTTGATAAGGGCTAAGGCACAAAAATTCTGGGTTTTGGAATGCCTTGCCTTGGTCTTTATTATACCAGCAAAACGGTTCAGGTATTCCACACCTAATTGAAAGGACTTGCACACACACAGAAGGGATGCTGCATGGAATCAATGGCTGCAAAATGTTTTTACATGTATACATTAATAGAGGATATTACACGGGCGCACGGAGATACATGTTATCTTTGAGTGTCCATGATATCTCTCACGAGTGAGAGATATTCATAATGAGAAGATAAAATTCGTATCTCCAAGCAACCATGTAATGTTCTGTTTAATTCTATAAATATAGATGAAATATCCAGGATCAGGAAATAATTTTAAGGCCATCTGTGATTGGTTGATACAAGGGTAGTCATGGCAACAGTGATATCTTCACATGTGAGAATAAAAATATCTTCACTGTGTACAAAGTTTTAGAAACAGGAGAAATCCTGGTATTTCATTGATATCTATTTAATATATTACCTCTCCAAAGTATGACAGGAGGGGAGAGATCTCACAGGTTATGGAATTGGCTTCGTTACCATCTCTGCAATTGAAGCATAATTTGTTGGGTTAACTGATATAGTGAACTAGCAAACCTAGGAGTCTTTTGTTTGCCAATGTCATTTCATTCAAGCCAACTTATAGTTAAGATTTAACTCTCCCCACCCTTTCTCCTTTAATTTTGCAACAAGTGGCGACTTACTTAGGTATAGCAGGAAGAATCACTCCATTTATGTCCTGGAATTTACCACCAGCTTTGAGGATCTGTCGGTAGTGTAGATTAAGTAGTGCCTGTCTGGCAGATGCAGGGCTGTCTTTTCCATCACCAGCATTCTTTAGTGGTGAGAATTCATCTTCTCTCAATACCTCCAGGACAGCAAGTTTCCTAAGGAATAGAATAGGTAATTCAGTTTAGTAGCATTCATGTATACTATGGGTCATATATTACCCATGGGTGCATAGGGTTCCCTGTGTCATGCCATAAGGCTGAAAGGTCTTATAACTGGTTTACTATGAACATTGGACTAGACAGACAGGAAAAGAAAACAACCAAACACCCTTAACAAAGCATGAGACAAATGCCAAATAAATGCAGGGCTCAAAATAATGGCCAGTCAACGGGAGGCTGGGCAATTTGTCGCAGTCACATCAGACAAAGTGCAAGTTTCAGTAGTTTCAAGTTACGACCAAAGTTTAGTGGTGTCCAAGCAGAATTTGGCTTGGCCCAACAACTTGACTGGCACGAGCTGGAAAATTATTTCAAGCCCTGTAAATGAGACACAAATAACATAGTTTTTTCCCTCTCTGTCAATGGGCTATCACTAATCAAGAAGGTGCACTATAACTAGACCTGTAGTAGCACAACCAATCAGAATTCAGTCCATGTAATATACTGTCCACATCATTTGTCTTCTATGGGCTCATTTCTGCTCCTGTAATACTTAGAATGTTACAATTAATCTACATGCACCACAATACTTACTCTGTAAACTGAAACACATCAAAGACAAATTTCTCCAGTTTTATACCTGTTGGTTTGTCAGGCCTGATCCTATAAATAGAAATTCAAAAATTATTCTGGCTAGGTATCAAAACACTGTACAGTTCCAGAAGGTAGGGTGATGGCACTTAAACCATGAAACAGAATAACTAATAGAGTTGTTTTCATTAACCCGTGAAACAAAGTGTACTAATTAAAGTGTAATAGTCAGATAGACACAAAAGAAAAGAAGAATTAGAGTGTGATAAAGTGTAACACACTAAAGTGTATTTCACGGATTATTGAAAACCACTCTAGTTAAAGTCTAAATGGACAACAAATAGACACAAAAGAAAACAAACTAATTAGTGTCTAACTAACCCCTAGCTATAATTACATTAACAACTGTTTCACAGGTTAAGTGCCATAACTCTATTATCCACCCTTCTACAGGTATGTTTATATTTCCCGCCAAAATTAGGCCCAGCACAGCAACATTTCAGCACTGCAGTTTCCTATCTACTTACGTTTTTCCACTGTCATCAACATATGGAATCTTTTTTCTGGCCAAGTGAAATGGAAGTTCATCTTCACGTTCTCTACAAAAATAGAGTCAAAACTTAGTCAGAAAATGAAAAAGATGCAAGAAGCTCATTGACAGCTATCTTTTATATCATGGAAATGTTAGGGTATGGATGCTCCATAATTATTTCATGACTAATAATCTAAATTAATCTTTCAAATCGAAACTTTAATAAATTATAATTGTAAAAGCATACTTGCAAAAATAATCCAAAAACTTGACTGTAAAGAAGTGGTTTGCAATATTCCCTTCTCTAAAGGTTAACTTTCCATTGGGGTCTCTTCTCTCAGATGCTGCTTTGGAAATCTCACTGTATTCTACCACCTAAAAATAAGAATTTTTTGATACAATTAACCACAAAATTTAGCAAACAAAAATCAAGAAATCTTATCATCATACTGTCAGACTATAACCATTAACTATTGGAAATTAGTAGAAACCCACCAGAGCATACTATCATAAATCCTGTAATCTAATTGGCTAACCTAGTCGCTAACTATTGCATTAAAATAGTTTTGTGTTAGTTTAGTTTTGTGCTAAAAAATCATTAAAATCAAACAATATTGGTATGAATTTGAAGGTAGTATGCTAGTGGGTTTCTACTAAAACAATTAGACTACTTGTTCTCCTTTTCTATGAGTCAAATAGTCAACTTGGCACTACATGCCTTCTTGACTATCTATTGACTCATAGAAAACTCAAACTCATAGTCTAATTGTTAAATTTACACCTATTTCAAAAAATGTTGTCACAAACCAAAATCAACAAGCAACCAAAAAATCAGGACATTATAAAGAATATATCGCTAGTATAAGCTGAGTTTTGCGTACACATTTGAACTTGGAAAGCATTATATATAGCAGCCTGTCAATGTAAAAAGACTGAAATGACCACAACTGAAAGGATCAGATGAACTAATGAAAGAATCACCGAAAGCCTTGCAGTCTTGGCTTCTTGCTTTTGGCTAACAATGTTTTTTGAAATAGGTGTACATAATACAATAGAGCATTCGGCTATAGCAGGCCAAAGAAAGAAAACCGAGCTAGATCCTTAAATAATCAATCAATAATTATTGACTAATTAATTAATTATTAATTCAGTAGAAAAATAATGATTATTCCCTTTTTTCACAATATCACAATTTCCATACCTCATACTTTCCATCGCACATGCAGATGACACCTACTGCTTCAGTTGGATGGTTTTTCTCCACAACCTGTAAATAAAATAACATTTATATAAGTTAATGCAATATCTACTGGGATCAAAATAACAACCAGTCTATGGACAATTTCTAGTCAAAATTGGCAGTTGTCTGGCCAAATGCCTCTTGAACTGGTCTTCTTGACTGGACACATTGTTGATCTGGCGACCAGCAAGAAAGGAAGCTAAATATGTCCAAGTGAAGATTAATGTGGCCAGTGATTATCTACAGCAAACACTACAAGAAAATTGCAATCCTAAACTGTGCCAGGTATAGTCATTATATATTCAGTCATTGACTGGGCATTATTTTGAGCCCTTGTACAAGTACTGGTACATTAGAAATTTATGTGTTATGTAAGTACATGTTTATCTAATCAAAAGGTCTGGAGTTACATGATTCAAATATCTATATATACATGTATATGCTCATATAATCACGCAGTATACAGGGATGGATATCCATGATTGCCCCCTGGGAGTACTAGAGGTGGAGCTCTATCTAGTTGCATCACTCCCCACACTTTAAACAATCATCTTTCATCAAATTCCTTCCTTTCCAGAAAACACATGCAATACCAAAAGGAAAAGGCATTTACAAGTAACCAAAGACTCCACAGTGTGCCCTGAGAATCAACAAGCCTATATTGCTTCAAAGCAATGATATTTTGGCCTGTATGGGTTGCTCATGAGAACGAACATATGCAAGACAGAAAGTTATTTGTGCCTAGCCAGTGTTGAACAAAGACTTTGTTCAGATGCAATTATATGCATATGCATGCTATCTGTGCTTGGTACCATATCTGTTTCATTTACCTACATATCATGTTCTATGAATGACCAGCAGTATATGTATAGTAGCAATGTTCTGTTACAACATCAAACTTCAAAGTTCCTTGCACCTACTAAAGTATGTTATTCGGTGAATATTTTGTAATTTCCCTTAATTGATGAGCTGTTCTTCAGCTCTTGGAGAAAGCTTTGAGCTTAAATATGTTTAAAAAAAGATTGAGGAAATATATAGTGACTTTTAATTGACTGGCATCAGAAATATTCATAACAAACCAAACACAATAACATTTTGGCCTGAGGGTTGAAATAAACACACTAAGCAATTATTACCTTTGCTCCACATTCTGCTGATTTTTCCAGACAAAATCCTATAAACACTGGATCAGCCATTTTGACCAGAATATTATCTACACAGTATACATGTACACATTCAATGCCTCGCTTCTGCATGTCCTCAACAATCTTATTAGCTTTCAGTGCTGCATACAGCCCACCATTACCATCAGGAGCTCTGGCAACTTTTCCTGGATTTTCCAAAATTATTTTCCCTTCAAAAGTTAGACATGGAATTGTTTGTTGCTCAAATAAAATGAAGTTTTCTTTCTCAAGGCCAAAGTAATCATGCTCACTGAAGAATTTTTCTGTGTTGTCTTTGGTGTGTTCGCTTGTCATTACATACCTGGAAAATCATTAAGTATAATTAATAAATAAAAAAGCAATATATATACACTTCTTTTTAACCAGGCACGAGAGCTGTACCATAAGTTATGGATCAAGATTTTTCCCACTCCCTAAAACTACTCCAAGTGCATAGCACATGGGCCAAAAAACGAAGTTCCATAACTTATGTATGGACTGAGTAAGCAAGGTCAATAAGATGTTTATTATATGGCAAGGTGAACAAAAATAAGGTTGGCAGTTTTTATGGACCACAAATTAGCCAATGAGAGCTTGTGAAATTACCTTGCCTTTGTAAATGGGATTTTTCCATGATTGCATCATTCTACTGTCACTATACCAGAATGCTTTTTGTTTTTACTCTCCTAATTTAAGAATTTATCAATTCTTTCTAGTCTGATATCATGCATTGATATTGGATGCAGGCACAAAATAATATCAAAATATGAATACATTATGTCATGTAAATTAAAGGGGTTCATAATACATATTTGGGATTTGCACTGCAAATGAACATCTTGTGTGTATATTTTACCAATCAATGTTAATTGTGGCAAATAAACATTGATATCATTGCAGGGCTATAAAAATAATGGCATGTCATCCATCATAATTGTCCTATGTTATCAAGATAGTAAAATGTCTGTCTCTGATAAAGTGAATTTGCAGTAAAATATATATTTGCAGTAAAAATTAGGAAACAAGAAGACATGACTTAACCTTTGTTGCAGATGTTTTTATGTAGTTTGCTAAATGTCTGCAACGGAGGTAAGGCATGACTGAGCTCAAATTTATTTGGCTGGTCCATGAATTCATTTGGAAGAAAATGATGATGTTCACACATTTGATGGACTATCACTACCAGAATGCTTTGAGTGGCTTTTATTGTCAGGAAAATTTTACTAATTGTCTGTTTATTCCCAGGAGAGTAAAAACACAAAGCATTCTGGTATAGTGGCAGTACAATGATACAATCATGAAAAAATCCCATTTACAAGGGATCTCAGCGAACTGTCGAACTGAGACAAAAAACATGTTGTGATTTCTTGTCATAACGTCTACTGTCGCACCTAAAAACATTGATGTTTACCTCTACATTCCTTTGCGGTTACATTCCTGGGAAAATGTACGTTAGCAAACAGGGTATAACTTATAGCCGAAAAAAAAGCTCCTATGAATAAATTTTTATCTCAAGTTATAGACTTGATGTTGCTTCAGGGTTTTTTTCCTGGAAGTTTCAGTGAATTAGCCTTAAAACTGAGTGCGCTTAGCGATTTTACCACAGGCAAACCGCAATGGAATTCAGAGGTAAACATCAATGTTTTAAGGCGCGACAGTAGACGTTAGGAAACGTAATTGTGACATTTTTTTTTTTCTCGGTTCGGCAGTTTGCTGAGATCCATTGTAGTTTGCTATAGTTTTTCCCAAAAACATGGTCCAAGTGAAAAGAAGTTTATATGACAATAAAGTTATAAAATATTTGATTTTCGTGCGCAGGGAACTAGGCACTTAAATGAGCACCATTATACATGCATGTGCAGAAAATGTTGACGGCAGTTTACAATGCCGTCATGTACCTTTGTATCACATGCAAATTAAAATTCCATGCGAGGAAATTGAATGTTTAATGACTTTATTGTCACTTGGACAACGTTTTTGGGAACGACTGGATATTCTTGCTATAGACAACTTGTAGTAAAAAATAAATAAAATAAAATAAAATTTAACGGATAAAAAAGAATGTAACTTTATAAATATCTCTGTCAGCAATGCGTGATTTGAGCCATTTAATACATTATGAAACCCGGAATTTCAGAGGCAAATTAAACAGGAATGAACACATTCCTGCAGTCATTACTACACCTACCTGACAAGCAGCCGAGAAGTGGACCGTTTCTTTACGATATAGTTATCAAATAACAAGCAATATAAAGAAACAAAATCTAAAAAATTACTAAGCAAACATTTATTTTAATATTTAGACCAGCCATTGAACGTGTCAATGAAATTCAAGGCGTCACAACATCCTTACTTTAATTACAAACTTTATCAACTTACCAAGGTATTGAACACTTCTTCCCGGTGTGTTTAAAGGCGAGTTCTTGAAGTTTGACGATCCTTTCTGCTTGTAGTTGGTATAAAGTTTTCCCTGATGGTAATCCAACATTGTACATCCCTTTGGGATAGGGAACACCTAACCTAGTTCCTTGCCCACCAGCTAACAACAGCACAGCAACTTTGCCTTCACCGATCTCTTGTAAACCACGATCTTCCCATGTCTTAAGGTCCTTTCCAGCTCTAGCAACACTTCCTAACTGCTCTGAAGGTATAGGCTTGATTCTTTCGTCTTTCTTTTCCCCTAAATGATGTTCAGCGTTCTCCATTGTTGTAGTAAAGGAACGGCTGGTTTTCGCCAAGTCTATGCTTCGCAAATCATCGTAAAATCTCGCTTGCTGTTCTTCATCCAGTTCTTCCCAGAACTTCAAGACATGATCTTGGCCGTACTCTTTGAGATCTGCTCTAAGCTTTTCTAGGTCCATAGTTGTAGGGATTCTAAAGTGTAGGGGAAGGAATATTTGAAGACAACAAGTGTCTGGAGGGAATGACCCGCGAGTGATCAAACACAAGGTTCTCCCCTCCCTACGACCATACACGTGGACTACCAAAACACTCCACACCGGGGGAGGGAACATGACAAAAACACAGGCACCCCAAGCTAACTTACTGTGGTGTTATCATATTAATTTTGGCGATCCCTAAAAACTTCAATAAAATTACCAAAACATGAAATAAGGTAAGGTAACAATAGATTTCCATTATAATTTTAAGAACTAAGTATCATTTTATCTGTTTTTGAATTTTTCCCTACGACAGGGTGAATAAGGGTCAAGTACATTCCTTACTTCACATTAACACCACAGAAACATAGCTTGGGCTACCTGTGGTGAAGAAAATAATAATATAAAAGAATATGAATAAGTAAATCTGGGGCATATAGTTATAATATGAAGGCGAAATATCCGGAAAATAAAATGCATTTACTTCTCGTCATCGCCTTCATATTATAAAAGAATATACAGTGAATGTCATTAACGTTGTCCACCGATAAGACATTTAGACTACAAGAAATGTCACGTGACTCATTTGTTTATTTGTTTAAAGAGAGAAAAAATTTAATTTACACTGTAGTATATATTAAAAATTAACAGTGAATAACAAATATTAACTCTACGTACACAATGATTTCCTTTAACAAGCATAGAGCGAAATCTTTAGGTATCACGTGATATTTCTTGGAGTCTAAATGTCTTTTTTCGGTGGACAACGCTAATAACATTGACTGTATATTAGATTATAAAAGCGGAAAATACAGAATTTAGCTAAAATTGACTGCTAAAATTCCCAGGCAATTATAAACAAGTTTGAGGTTCTCAAGTTACATTCTACTGATTTTTTGACTGCAGTATCACTACGGGCAACATTAAACTTAACCAGCGGAAATGTGTTTTACACGAACATGACATAATTGATATCGTCCTTGTAAAACCAATCTCAAAACTTTGACCAAAGAATTGATTAAGTATTCAATATTTCCTAACCTATTTATTTTGCTTAAAATTATTCCCAAATGATTATCCTCCAAAACGTACAGTACTAGCTAAATTATCAAAGGATTAATTGATATCTGTCTTAACTTGTACATCAAAAATAAACTATATATACGTGTACGGTTTCCGGAATTTCTGGGTAACTCCTCCGTGTTCAAGTTCTTGTAAAATGTAACACCACACAATAGATGTTGTCTTTATTTCATCGAGTCATTTCTTGGATCAAGTTAAATTAACTAAATAAGAATTAAAAATTCTTGGAAAGTTTAGAAATATTTTCTTGAACCTTACTTATAATTAGAAGCTGAAATATACGTACAAGAAATCCGGTGTCTTCTACTGAAGCAAAACTGAGTCCCATTGACGTGTGCATTCATTATAATATATATTTTTGTGTTATATTTGTTTCAATGTTTTGCACTGTAGCTAGCGTCATTAAAATTAACATTCTTTTTCAAACATCTCATCTTTGTCCTTACCTTTTGGGATAAAAATATTTTTCCTCCATGTTAATAGATACAACTGCACTGGTTGTATCCCCAGCCTACAATTCAAATCGCAGTCCCCTGTCTAGCTAGAATATTTACCGAAAATCCGTGTGGCTGTAGACGTGTTAAAGTAATGATAATACACGTGACCTTAAAAAGCTTTCTTTTGATTGGCTGTTTCAGAGGTGGCGTAATAATATCCTTTTGATTATACAGAAAACAGTCTTGAAAAGCTAGCTAGGCGTCACGCGTCAATTCTTGTCAAATGTAATTAACAGTGGAAAGTATGCATTAAAATGGTATCGCTGTGCTCAGAAGCCGCGATGAAGTGATGAAGAATATGATGAAGTTATGGCACATAAAGCTAGTTTGAAAAGTTTCTATTTCAGTATTGGCTGAGTAGAGTAGAGTAGAGCGGAGTAGAGTAGAGTAGAGCGGAGTAGAGAGTAGAGATCTTTATTTGCACCTATTTCGAAAATCGTTGTCGCAGAGGATTTCGGTAATTTTTCTCATAAATTATGTTTGCAGTACTGGTATTTTCCAAAATATTCGGTTTAACACCTGAACTACCACTGCAGCTTGCCAGAAATATATATCACAATCGCATGCAACCAAAATATGCTCTAGATGAATTAATTTTGAGAAAAAGTACCGAAATCCTTTGCAGTCTTGGAGTGTTGACTGTTGCTTTCAGCTGCGACAACGATTTTTGAAATAGGTGTATACACGCTAGCCCCGTCAACTACAGATGATTTCCGTGTGGATATAAATGATAAAAATAATATATGTATAAATGCATAGATAAAATAAATAAATGTGTATATAACAGCTATAAAATCCTTTGAAAACTAAATAAGTCTTAAATTATGAAGAGAAGAAAATAAGGTAATAACTTTGAAAAATACTAATTATAATAATGACTAAGTACATCAATTTAGTTGAAAATTGTGAGCTGTGATTTTATGTTTTTAAAAAACTGGAATATGATTTACAATCTCTTAACCCAGGCGGCAAGAATGACTGCACTGATATTGATTCACTGTTTTACATATACGCATAAATATGTTTCACATAAACGCATAATACCTTAAAATGGAATGAAATTTCGAAGCCAAGTCCGAGTCTTGCTTTTCCTCCTTCATTGCTGATTTTTACTAAAAATTAAAATCGTGCCTCCAAATTCCGAGACCGTCAAACCCTACTGAAATGCACAAGTGAACTTTCAAACTCTGTGGTAAAGTAAGCTAATGAAGGCATTAAATAATCTATTTATAGTTTAGTTGGTTCCGCCATTCGACTGCATGCGTAAGCAAGTATCTTCTATGACGTCGCTTAAGTATTTTTAAAGAGGGTAACTGGGCGTGATATGACACATTTCCTTTTAAATCAAGGAGCGGAGAAATAACTTCCTTTTCCCTTTTTTTGGAAGCTTTTAGACAACTTAATTTGAACCTAAAGCTTCAGTTCTCTTGAAGTCATTAGTTATTTACTCACGAATATTTGTCGTCTGTTGACCACTGTTTTGACTATGTTTGAGTACATCAGAATATTCGAAGTACTGTCGACACCCATTTTCATTTAATGACAGTGAAATTAAACGCAATCGCTTGGTTTGTACGTTGTAAGGAAATCGCATGCCGGTAAAATCAACACTCATGGTCTCAAAATTAAACCATAGTTTCTTCATATTTAGCTTGAAAACTTCAAAATTTGCATAAATGACTCTCAAGAAAACCACCTAATTTTCCAGTCATTGTCTGCAAGCGTAGCATTCTAACAGTGGCCTTTGTATCCTGAAACAACAAAGCACAGCAAGCCGCTTACTGGATCTCGACTATTTTGTGTGATTTAAAGGAAAGCACAAAAAGCTTTCATTTAAAAAGAAATGGTTTGCTACATTCAACTATTTAGCGCTCACTATCTTACTCAGTGGTGATGAACATCCTCTTTCCGGTCCTGAGTCTAGTATTCAGAAAGGTCCCAGTACGGGTAACAAATCGACTTAATCAACGACGAAATAACATGGAGATAAATCACCAAAATTTAAATTATATAAAATGTTCACGAAAAAAACAACAATTGCAACAAAGTCCACTACTTATGTGTCTTTGGAACTGCCAACTATCCGCAAGAAAACTGCTGCGTTTCATGATTATTTATGCGAAAAGAGAGTTGATTTGTGCGCCCTAACTGAGACTTGGTTGTCTGCAGATGATGCAGCTGTTAAGGCTGAATGCTTGCCTACGTATACGAGATATAAAATCTACGATTACCCGCGTACTTCTAGAGGAGGCAGTATTGCTTTAGTTATTGCTAAGGGCCGGCTGCTTCAGTATCTTTAGGAAAAACAGACACCATGCGGTCCTTTGAATTTGTTGAACTTGAGCGGGGTAGCTGTGACACACGAGTCGGGTCACTTTGGATTTAATAATAACTCGTGAATTAGACAATATAGTTCTGACCACGTCCATCTTCTCGGACTGCTCATTGTTTGGTATTATGCAAGCTGACGGATAAAAAGCCACCGTTATTGACTAAAGAAGTGCGATATAAGAAAATTAAGTCCATCGATGGGTGGCATGGGTGGCGTAGCGGTAAAACGTTGGCCTCTCACCACTGTGGTCCAACGGGTCTGGTCACTGGTTCGAGCCCTGCGGACACCACATGTGAGTAGAGTTTGTTAGATGTGTTGTTCTCTCCCTTGCCACGAG
>WUAP02059781.1:0-12510 GCA_015163945.2 Stichodactyla helianthus
AAGTTTTTGAGTGTAAATAAATTCTGGTTGATTTATGTTCTTAACATTTCTGTTTTACCGTTAATTTCACATAACTTGTTTGGCGAAGACGTTCAGAAATATTGTCTTTACTGAACTAAACTACGAAATATTCTAATTTTCTTGATCTCATCAAATATTTTCTTCGTACTTCATATTATTTGGCGAAAAGGAAAAGTTCTGAACTTCCGATACTACAGATACTACAGGTACTACAGATACTACTGGTACTACATATACTACACCTACTACAGGTACTACACCTACTACCGATACCACAGGTACTACAAATACTACGTGTACTACACGTACTACGGGTACTACGAGTACTACAGTTACTACACGTACTACAGGTACTACAGGTACTACATGTAATACACGTACTACAGGTACTACAGGTACTACACGTACTACCGATACTACACGTACTACCGATACTACACGTACTACAGGTACTACACGTACTACAGGTACTACCGATACTACACGTACTACACGTACTACACGTACTACAGCTACTACGGGTACTACAGGTACTTCGGGTACTACAGGTACTACAGGAACTCCAGGTACTCCTGGTACCACGGGTACGAGATACACTGCAGATATTAAAGCTATATTACAAGCGCCTGTTACTCTCAGACTTACGTGGCGCTGGGACATATTGTGTCCGCATACATGACGTACCTACCAACAATTCCAGCTCGGACGCTGGACGCCATTTTGGATTTACGTAATATAAGATAAAAGTTTTTTTTCCTTCTTCCTGAAGCTTTATTCTTATGGATACTCACTTAATGATAGAGTCATAGCCACGAAGAACCAAGAATGAGTGACGAGGAAATGGAAGTTGTGGAGTTTATGGCTGCAGACTCTAAGGAAGCCTGTTTAGCCAAGGATTGGATACGAGCCGTGAACCAAGACGCAAACAACAGCGCGACTGTTTTTAAGAACTTGTTTTTCCATCTTCTCTCTGAGAAAGTCTTCAAGTGCTTTGAAGTCACGAATGCGCAGACACTGAAAGTTCAAATAAAGGAAGGTTTGTGTCAGGAGACGATATTGAATGTTTTGGAGTATTTCTTGTTTGGTGAAGAACCGTCCACAGGGCTGGAAAAAGTGCAGAAATTGAATAAACCCCCACAGTTATGCGGGAAAATGTTCAAATATGGTGATCCAACCTTCTCTTGCAGGTACAGTACATTAATATCTAATAGCAACTTGGATATAAAACAATAATTAATGGATTTTTGTCTTATTTACCTAAATTGGTTTTAAAATAGCACGTATACAAATGAAAATATGTTAAAAATGAAGGTTATTTGAATGATAAAAGATATATGTATTTTGGACCAATGATTTGAATTTTCTGATAAAATAGAATAAATAAATCAGCATTGAGGGAAAATTAAATATGATATGAAGGAAACTAAAGCATACTTAACAAATTGGCATGGCATGACTGTATGTTTACATTACACATCTCTCACATCTCAAATATCATCTCTCACATTACACATTTTGTATGATATTGTATACATTGTATAGGTACCTATCTGAACAACCGACATGGAATCAAAAATATAATACTGGTATATGAATGGGATGCAACAAACCCTTAAGTCTGATTGTCTGGGATAAGTTAAAATTTGGCTCAGATAGATAAAGATTAAGTTAGATCATATCTAAATGAATTTTACACTGTATAAATAATAAAGTTATTATAATAAGTTTTGGTGGATGTCGATAAAAAATCAGCTTATTTTATTCTTCAAGTCCCCATTTATATCCACCAAAACTTGATTTTGCTGTGTTTTGATGAGCACCACTATGGTTGTTTGTGATTTACAAGTCAGTAACATGTGGTATATATGAATAAATTGTTTTTTTTTCATAATGTGTGTAGGGAATGTGGCTATGATGGGACTTGTGTACTTTGTATTGACTGTTTTCAAAAGAGCATCCACAAAGACCACCAGTATAAGGTCAGTAATGATACCAAACTCCATAATCCATTACATCCAGATAGTAAGATATATGAGAAACAAGTTGGTACATTTTGGTACTATAGGAATGTAATGGAAGTAACATATTTCGTTGGGAAAGGATGGTTGAAGCCAATTCAGCTGTTATGCATCTTTCAGTTTGAACCAACAAAAACTACTGGTGGTTATTTGTTTTGAAATATTCCAAAAATACTTAAAAGTATTACACATGAGTAATACAAAGATCAGATTTTCTGATGATAAACATTTCAATTGTTGAATCAAGTCCAAGTCTCCCGTGTTATTTATTTGTGGTAAAGCATTGATTATTTCTTCTCTTTCCTCAAAAGCCATTTTTGAACTTTCATGAGATCCATACCCCAGATATATGCTGACAGGACATCTATAATTATTTTATTTCATTAATTTAGTTCTTATATTGCTCGAGGAGACTCGAATTGATGAGTTCTTATTTATGGAAGATTCTGTATTTTATCACAGATGAACACATCCTTTGGTAGTGGTTTCTGTGACTGTGGTGACCCAGAAGCTTGGAATGAAGGCCCTGCTTGTGATCTTCATAAACAAAGTTCCAGTGTGGATACTGAAGAGGTAAAATACATAGATAGTAGTTTTCAATGACTATGAAAAGCTGTGGTACAAGTCACTCCTACAGAATTGGCAGTATCTATTGAGTCACCTAGTGGAAGATTCCATGTTAATTCTTCCTTGTGTATTATCTATGGCTTTTAGAATCCTGTTGATAAATTACCCCAAGACTTGGTATGCAGGGCAAAGCTTTTATACCAGACAATATTACAACATTGCATAGAAATGGTCTGCTGGGACAAGAATGGATACCTACCAGAATACCTGGATGTTGGGTAAAAACATGCAAATACTTGTAAAAACAATATCCAGACATCAATCAATTTACTTAATTGTACAAAAATAATGCTGCTGCAGTATACAGTAGAAACTTCATGGTCTATGGCTACAACTCTCCCATGCTAACTAAGAAAGCTAAGACATGAGATTTATCTTCAAGCATTATTCAGGATTCAAATACTCATGAATAATTAATGACATTTCAGCCTATCAAAAGCCTCAAATCAGTCACATGCATAAGGCTTTATACCCAGTAAAGTCTTCTTCGTTAGTATTCTTTATATAAAGATTTCAAAATCTTTATGTAAAGATTTCAAAATCTTTATATAAAGACTTCAAAATCTTTATATAAAGACTTTGAAATCTTTATATAAAGATTGTGATCTGGGTGGCTGAAGATGGAATTAACGGTATTTGATTTGCTTAGTAAGCAAACCCAATACCAACCAGAGCCTTTAAGCAAGCACCCTGACACTCCTTTCGTTGGACGAAACTGATATCAGTCTTACGTTTTCCAAGCATTCTTTTCCATGTGGGAGCCGTTTTCTGTACAGTGTGCATGCCCGTGATGTAAAGGTTTTCATCAAACTATAATTTTGCTTTTCTTTTGCATTTTTCATTAAAATATCGTAAAATACTTGAACTTATTTATGTGCCATGTTTGAAGTAGTTCAATAAACTCGCAGATCGTGTTTTATCAGGTCTAAAACCACTCAGCTACGCCTTGTGGTTTTAAACCCGATAAAACACTCCTGCTCATTTATTAAACACTACTTCAAATCTTTTTTCATAAATGCTAAAGTTTATAGAAAAATAAATTATAGATAAAATTTACAGTAATGTAGTTGAACTTTCCATATCATCTAACTTCAGATGCAATGAAGATACGTTTGTGACCATGCTATTTAATGATGAAGTACACACATATGAGGAGGTATTTAAAACTTAGTTTGAAAAATACTCATTTGTTCATGATAGTTTTCTCTCTGTATCATTTTTTAAGTTTTAATCTTTATCTTCTTTTTATGTGTTATTAGGTTATATTGACATTAACAGATGCTATACCTGGATGTGATCGTGAAATGGCCCTAGCATATGCCAATACAGTAGACAGAGAGGTATGTCATGGTATATCATTGTATTATTAACTATAATAGAGCAGATTTCGTATGACTGTGAAAAAGTTGCGGCACAAACACGGCGCAGACACAGTCAAGGCGCGGCAAGGAACTTTAGAATTCTAGAAAACATCACGGTCGCGGCAAGGTACGCTTACGGCACTGACCGTGCCGCGACTTTTTCACAGTCATACGAAAACTGCTCTAAGTTACTGGACTGAACACTAATGGTTTGTCATTTTGTTTCAAGGGCCGTTCACCAGTAAGAATTGGAAATTATACGACTTGTGAAGCAACAAGGAAAATAATAGAGGTAATAAGATACTATAAATTATTATTCAAAGCATGAATAGTGACAGGAATAACCCAGGGACCATGCATTAAAACATGAGAGGGTACATGGTGGACTGATGGCACAGGAAGGGTCAAGGCAGCACAGGAATATCAGTGCACCACATTCCAGGCTTCATGAAATGGTATCAGGGATAGCATGCATATATTTTGAAGTTGGGAGTGGTTTCGACTTAGTGATGATAATGATTTTTTTTCTGCTTCTGTCCATTACAGCGAGGCACATCAGGTCCTGGGCGTTGCCCTCTTAAGTGCAGAGTAATGCACCACAAGGTTGTAGCACACCAGTTGTTTGTTTTGCGCCTCTTAGGATGGATTAATGAAATAAAATCACACTCAGGTATGGACACATACTTCATGAATATTTATTTAAGCTTTAATCCTCTTTTCCAGTAAGTGATTAAAGTGAATCTTTGTGTTGGGCTTCCTGTGGATTTGGATACCACAGGTAACCCAACAGAATTTCTGTCATTGTGATATCTATGACTAAATATCAATTTCTGCATCCACTCAATGCTTTTTCTCAGAGGGTCTCAGAAGATTGCTTTGTGAATCTGTCATTCTTCCACACTCTAATGAAGGATGCTTGCTGGACAAAGTATTCCAGGAAGATGCCAAGTTATGGAAAAGTAAGCAAAGTTGATTTATTTGTATCAGCAAAGGAAAAAACATAAATAAATTATATTCTGGGCCTCAAAGAAAGGATTTGTAAAGACTGAAGTAACAACTTAGGAAAGTGTGAGTGTGTAGTGGATAACATAATGCATCCTTCTAAAAGCTTTAGTACAGTACCTCAAAAAAGTTGGGGGGAAAATCATACAACCATTTGCAGTTAAGTGTACTGCACACCAATTTTATTTTATTTCAGATGTTCATAATTTAGTTTGATCAAACTTTCCCATGTCGGGAACCTTACGATAATTAGATGAATAGGGACTATGAAATTATGAATAGTTAATAAGGTCGTGATGGATGTGGGTGTGTCATTGAGTGTGAAATTCTAGTCGCCCGGACTACTGTGGTATGGGGTGTGTGCATGTGTGTGTGTGTGTAGTAATATTCTGAAAAAGTTATTCGAGTGGCCGAGAGCTTAGTGCATGTCTAGTGATTCTGAACAGTGATTGTGAATGTAAGCCTACTGAAACGTAGTGAATAAAGTGAAGAGAAAAAACAGGAGACATCAAGCAGTGTCTCATTGGCGTTTTTGACACCCAATTTCAGTTGTGTCTTTTTCAACACCCTAATTGGTGTTTGGATATTGGATAAATGAGACATTCTTTAATTTTCTTTCACATCAAATGTGTCTGTCTGGTTTGCTCAACATTGCTCAAATGGTGTTTTGTTTTGTGTTCAAAATATGTCCCTAGAAGTTTGTTAAATGACTAATACTAGTATTTATTTTTTAGCTGCAAGAACACATACTCACAAGGTCTTCATGAACTCGTGAGTAATTTTTATGGCTTGATGATCTCTATGGCATACATGTAGTTATCATTATTTCTCCTAAAGCACCCTTGGTTTGTGTGCAGTTATATAGTGTTGAAGTGTGTTGTGTCAACATTCTTATTGTTAGATAAACTACTTTATTATCACTATCAGGCTATGCCATGCAATCTCATTCTGCTCTAAGATTTATCTTCATAAAGAAAGTATATTCATTCTATATTTTGTATACTTGTATATTTTTCTCTCTTTTAGAATGTTGTTGGATTCAGAAGGCAAAAAGTGGTTTGCAATCCACTACACCAAGGTATGAAGTCTACCATAAATGTAAAGTGAATGTCTTCAGTGTGTATATAGATAGAAGGAATAAAGAGAAAAATAACGGGCATCAAGTTGAACCCCATGTCTTCAGTTTACTAGTCCGATGTGTTAACCACTACACCACAAGGACCAACCACGCTAGAAACACAGCCGGACAATGTAATGTATGTGGCAACCGTAGGGGATCCCAGGGCTACCATGTTAATTGTAGTTATCTTTTCCATATCTTTGAATACAGTATTCTTTAAAATTGCAATGTTTTTAATTTTAGAATTATAAGAAATTGATGACTGAATTTGTAGCAGATGACCATGAGCATTCTGTATCTGTAAGTACTGCATAATGCTAATAATTAAAACAGTTTCGTTCATCTATCCATCCATCCATCCATTCATTCATTTATTCTTCTTCCCATTCATTTAAAAAAAGCGAAAGTATGCATTTTCATTGATTCATTCTTTCATTGAGTGATTGATTAATTTGTTTATATTTCTGAACCTGTAAATGTTTTTATTTAAACAGGCTACATCCTTTTCTGTCCAAATATACACTGTTCCAACACTGGTAAGTAAACATTAGTTATCTTAACTTGTAGAACCAATATGAAAGATGAAAGTACAAACGATATGGCTGGTAAATACATTTAAAGCCTTGCTGTAACTGATAGCTATAACTTAAAAATAGCAAATGCCTAATCCTTTTTTCTTCCAAACCAGGCAAGAATGCTGGTGCTTGAGCATGATATTCTTGTCGTCATACTAAAGACATTCATGGAGGAGCTGGAATCCAAAATAAATGGTACTAGACATCAAACTTCTTACAAAACCAGTAGCAAAATAAGCTGGCTTATTTGATGTAATAAAATGTAGCATAATTATTATGTTTTGACTTCCTTGTGGTCTATTTAGTAGCTAGCTCGTGCCTTTGTGTTTTTCTATGGATACCATGCTTTCCATTAATTACATACGAGATAGTTTTTGTACCTGTACTTTCATATGATGGCTGCTATGGCTGAAAGCTTCACTACAGCAGAAGAAGCCCTATATATTAAACTAACACTTTTATACAAAGATATTTTGAATATATCTTCACTAGTTTTGGCATTCAGAAAATGTGTTCAATTATTTTTAGTGTATCTAATGAAACTCCTTGGAAGGGTAGTCTATCTAAAATGACCTGCCCCCCAAAAATATTAACATTGCTTTGTTTTGATGTTTTATTCAAAGATAACAACAGTACATATGAGTTCCATGGGCCATTCCAAATATTAGGACGTACTCAATATGTCTTATTGGATCTCAAGTAAGTAAAATAGACTAATTAATGTTGTATTTTTCTTCTATTTAAATTTTCATTCTAATATCAAGATCCTTTTGTTTAGATGATATTCAACTTTTTTATTTTCCTCTTATTTGTCAGAGTTGTATTTGTAGGTGTAGTTGACTACTTTCAGGTTATCAAGTTACGTGTCTCATTTTATTCTCGTTTTCACTTAATTTTTCCCATTTTGTTTGTAGATATATCCTTCAACACAGACCACTTGCCTGGACTGATGATCTTCGTCAGAAATTTTTTAATTTCTTAGAACTGTTTTTTACTCTTCTGAAATACATGCAGGTATTTGGAATGAATGTTTGTAATTAGACTAAATTTTGAATGGGAAGAAAAACCCAGACATTGGTATTATTAAAAGTAACAGAAGGTTATGGTATTGATAAGTATATATATTTCATATTGATAAGTATATATAAGTATTGCTTTATATTTAGGGAATGGATATGGTGACAAGAAAGACAGGTCAGCATATCGAGTCCGACCCAGAATGGGAATCAGCATTCACTCTTCAGTTGCGCATGATGCCAGTGCTCTCTATGGTCCATGATTGGTGCATTAGTGATGTAAGCTCATTTCAATAAATTATTTCATGTATGGGGGGATCTGTTTCTTATTATTGATCCACGTCACTTGAATACAGTCCTGCACAGTGCTACTCATGTATCATATATACACCCACAGTTAACCCAGCATTGAGATAATGTTCACACAGGTAGCCCAGTATTAGATAAAATGACACACACAGGATGACCAACATTAGTTAAACCTCATTGGCAATGATGAGGATGGGCATAGGTGCATCAGTGCTGTCCGGTAGGGCATGCGTGTCCCCTGTGGCAAGGTGGTAACCATGGAGACCACCCATGGTCCACCACCTGGCACCCATCACACTGACCACTGTCAGTGGTAGTATACTTACCCTCTATGTATATACTTACCTGGGAGTGGCAGGGGAGGGGAGGGGGAAGCAAATACTTCAAGCATAAAGATGCAGCAAAGCACGAGGGCAAACAACAGCCCTTAGAGAGAACAAGGGTGACCCACAGACTCAGGACAACTGCTGACCAGTGTACCATGAAAAGCACAGGGACTCCAGCACAGGGTAGGCAAATACCTGGCAATCAGCAGCAGCAACAGCAGGATATGCAGCCACAGCTAGGATCTGCCATGAATTATATCAGCCACAGCCACGCCTCATGTTTTAATTTTGACTAAATTCATTTAGTCATCATAGAAACCAGTTTTTCACAGATACACACAAGTAACCATGGTGATCAGATACCACAGGTAACCCAACCCATCTTATTATGTTGTATATTTATGCTCTGTAGGCTGAGGTTTTTCGAGTTGCTGTGCAAGATGCAACTAAGACTTTGATCGAGATCAGAAATAAATATCAAGAATTTGAGCTTAAGGATGTTAAAGGTGAGATCTCCTAGGATTTTTCATTCATCCATTTTCCTATTCATTTGGTTAGCTATACATATTTTTTCATCTATTTTATCCATTCATCTATCATGAAACTAGCATTTATAATTCATCTGTTTATTATTATGTTTTTTCCAGTTATCCATTTATTCATCCACTTCATCATTCATTCACTAATAGCCATCTTTGCATTTAATTTTAACTTCATTAAGTATTACCATAATATTAATATATTAGTATATAATTTTATTTTCATCCAATCACCAGCAGTACCCAAGAAGACATTGAGATTAATCAAGTATGATGTATCCAAGCTACCAGTTTCAATTCATCTGCCAGTTTCCAGATTCTTGGCAGGTCAGTCAAATGCTCATTTATAAAGAACAATTTTACCTAATAATATAAGGGTTTTGAAGAGCATTTTAGACATTTATATATTTTGACAGTAATTGCGGACACTGACTCTTTTTTTGTCATTTATTTTTTGGTGGTAGGTCTTTTATTGGGATGTCACAAATACAATGCTAACCTTGATGAACTCTTTAATTTTGAAAGTGAGGTAAAACAGATCAAGAAGTGTTCATTTGTTTTTCAGCCACTAGAGAGGACAAAAATTAATTATGAGTACAAATTTTGGTCCAGGATATAGTTTTATTTAGGTTTTTGTTGCTGTGTTTATTAGAATGATGGACTCAAGCTCTTCCTCATGGAGTACCCTTTACGTGCGCTTGTCATGGTGGCCCAAGTGCATGCAGGGATGTGGAAGAGAAATGGATATGCAATAATTAACCAGGTCAGTGAAACAAATAACTAAAAACAAATCTAAAACATCACAATCGTGATCATATATACAGAGGTTATTGCATGGATCCTTGTATAATGTGGCCTGATTTTTGCTCTTGTAAACCGCATGCCATATAATTTACCTGCCTCTTATTGGATGTTCTGTTTTTAAGGTTTACCATTACCAAAATGTGAAGTGCAGAACAGAAATGTATGACAAGGATATCATCATGTTGCAGGTAAGGGATGGATTGATGAAATGGGTGACAGGATAATCGATTGGAAAGGAAAAATGAGATGAATGAAGAGACATATGAACAAAAGACAGAAAGAGTAACCTTTGTTTTCATTTGTTCTAGGCATCTGCTGCATTTATGGATAGTGATTATTTCATTGTCACTTTAATGGACAAGTTTGGTGTTCTGGACTGGTCACTGTGAGTTGGAAGATATCTTAATCATTCCATAAGAAGTATTTCCAATAATCCAATACTCTGTTGAGTTTTTAGTAGTGTGTGGTGGTATTGGAAGGCCAGTTTTCATCTGACATCTGTTTTGCTCTTTTTTGTGTTAAATTTTCTAGTCTTGAAATATTTTTATGATGATAATGAAATACAATTATATATTCAAGTCTTGTTATCCATGCTGCTTATTGCAACAATGCATTTTACTGTCTTGTCTACGTTTTTCTCACTTTTTGAAATAATAAATAATGTTGATATTGATATTTTTCCAGGCTGACATTTGATGAATCAAAAATTGATGGGGTGAGAATAAATACTCTGTTAAAAAAATATCCCCTTCATCTTAAGTTTAAGAAAATGTTAATTAAATTGGATTCATCAATTTAATATCTTGATATTAATTTTTATTTGAACAGGATAAAATGAATCACAAGTTGATAGTTGTAGAGGAGTGGCTTTCTCTGATAATTGCTATCCTAGGTAATGATACTAGTCTGGAGATATATGATTTATTAAATATTGGAAATAAATCAGTAAATTTCAAAATTATTTCTGGTTACACCCAAAAATTTCCCTACCCAGAGCAGTTGTTTTTAATCCACTGATAAGCCACACTGAAATGTTACAGTGTGCATGTGTTGACCACACATATTTGAAACAAATGGAAGGAAGGTTACAGTATATGAGTTATTATGGTTACTTTTTGTCAAGAGCAGGGTATGAAAAAGCTGCAGGAAAGGTGCCAGTAGTAACCTTAATTTTTTCCCATCAAGGTGAGCGATATATCCCAGGTATTGGGAAAGTGACCTCTGATGACTTCTATCGCCGAGAGATTATCCATAAGCTATGTATTAGACCTATGGCACACAGTGAACTGGTCAAAGCTTTACCTCTGCCAAACTTCGTCATTGAGAATGAACACAGTGTTGATCACATTATATCATCAGTAGCTACTTTCAAGTGAGTTTTGAGAATAAATTTCATCAATTAGAATCAGTGTGCAACTAAATAAATGCATGAATGAATAAATGAATGAGTAAAAGAATGAAAGAAAATGAACAAATGGATTTGAAAATAATGCGACATGACTGAGTGGCTTTTTGTTGAATTTTTCTTGGTTCCTAATTAAAAGGAAGTTGATATCTCAAGACAAACAAGATTATCTTGGGGAAGAAAAAATAAACTATTTATTTTCTTCAAATTTAGGAAACCAGGTGTGACAGGGCGTGGTCTCTATGAGCTGAAAGAGGAAAATTACAAGGAGTACAATCCATTCTTCTACCACTACAATAGAATTGAGCAGTCCAAGGTACATCAAAATTCCAATCCTTATTTTGTAATTTCAAAAAATATTTCACCTGCTATGATATCTTGATTTACCAGTAATGTGTCTATTTGTGAAATTAGGCAGAGGAACAGCATAGGAAGAGAATAAAGAAAGATAGTATCCTCAGTGGTAAGTATCATTTAAATTAATAACTCAAAGTATGACCATGTATCTTCTAGTAGAGAGAGAGCTAAGATTTTGGCCCAATTCTCAAGGTTTTAGTTACATGTAGTTCTTATCACTGTCTGACTAGTTTGTTCATATTAAACCAATACAATCTATCACTCTCATTGGCTACATGTTGAATAGCTCATCAGGTCCTGGCTCTAATTGTTAATTAGTCTTTATAAGTGCCCTATGCAAGGATTTGTACTGGTAGGTTAAAAGCAACAAATTGTTTATTAATGTTCGACTATTTTGTTTAATTTAGGTTGCCCTCCACCTCTGCCACCAGAGTTTTGTCCTCCATTTGATAAGATACTTAACCTGCTGAGCTCCAGGGTGTTGATTAATACTTTAAGTACCATTGTGTCCAGGGCAGCTTCAGGGACATCAAAAGCCATCAACCATACACATATACTACAGGTAATTGCTATGATCCAGGATCCAGGTTGTTGATACTAAGGCCTAGAAATGTCTTGTATTGACATGCATGTTGTTTTACAGGCACTTCATCTGATATCTTTAGCACTCCTTGAAGCTCAGAAACACAGAGAGACTGTACACCAATCTACCAAGTTTGGGTTCATTGAAGTAGCAACAACAAAATTTGGTAATATTGCAACAAAATACTATAGCACAAAAAAATTATTTCATTAATCAGTGCTCTAAACTGCAGTGAGGGCGCAGACAGGGGGGATGGGGGGGCTTCAGACACCCCACTTTTTATGAGAATGACATACATGCTCTATGTCAGCAGTAACGATTTACTAAGGCAGCCCCCCCCCCCCCCCCCCCCCCCCCCCCCCCCCCCCCCCCCCCCCCCCCCCCCCCCCGTCCCCCACCCCCCCTCCCCCACCCCCCCCCCAGCCCCCCCCCCACCCCCCCCGCCCG
>WUAP02059892.1:0-17914 GCA_015163945.2 Stichodactyla helianthus
ATCGTAAAACTATCAAAGTGATATATGTATAATGATATGTTTCTATATAATATTTATCAGTTTAGTTCATCGTTCATTGTTCATTGTTCATTGTGCATTGTTCATTATTCATTATTCATTGTTCATGATCTAGTATCTTCATATTACTTCTTGCAATGTTCAGGGTACTTGTTAACATGGCCTTCTGCATCTTTTTGAGTACAATTTTACTTCTCTCTCCGACTAGGTTTTGTACGGACTGCCTTACTTCTTCCAAGTATTCCGAGTATTATTATTATTATTATTATTATTATTATTAATGTTGTAAGAAAAGAACTGCATCATTTCTGTCAATTTAAGGTGGTTTTTGGACCCTTAAATTCCTCTCATAAATTTTCTCTATCTAGCATATGCAATACTTATAGTTATCTGATAATTTGAAAATTCAAAGTACTTTTGAGAATCAAAATTTTATCAAATTATGCACAAGACTTTGAAAATGTTGAAAAACGAGGATATTCTGACTCATTAACATAGTGTTTTTATTCATCAAACCAAAAGAGTGATAAATTTAGCTGTGATTAAAAAGAAAACGGTGGGTCACCCTGCTAATTAAGGGGGTACAAATGTTCAAAAAACAAAAAAATCAATAATTTTAGTGTTTTAGCTGTGTGGGACTGGGCACTAGCACCTTAAAGACCTCTCTTTATTACGTATTTTGTTTGAAGCTTAAAAACTGAAAAATGGCATATTTTTTGCTCTAATTTGCTTCTTCTGCTTTGCCACGTTTAAAATTTTGTTCTAAAAACTTTGTACAAGTAGGATGTGCAATAGCAAGGGTCCTGAACTACCTTAAGAACTCACCAAGTATTGTCTCTGTATCATACCAGGGGAAGAAGATCTAGAGGACTGTGGGCTTGAAAGCAATGAGCTGTTTTCTCTTGCTGAGGTTATTAGACCATTACTTGATGTTACTCTCACAGCCCTGGACTTAATGAGATAAAAAAAAAACACTGGAATTTAAAAGTGAACAAAAGTGACTGATGAGGGTGATAAATTTGACAAGGACTGGTAAAAGAAGTCAGTATTAATGATGGAAAATTGAAAGTAAAACATCAAACTTACTGATTTTTTCACTTTTCTCTTAAAGCACAAAAGACACTGATACTGCCATGGTTGATAAAACAAAAACCCAGCCAAGTAAAGCATGAATGCTGAAGTCTTAAAATATGTTGTGAAGAAGGGCTTGTTGTAGCCTTCACCTTGGAAAATGTACTGAAATAAAAACAAATTGACCACTCAAGACAAAACAACTAGAAAAATATTGAATTAAAAAATGGGAGCTAAAATAAAAATAGCCCCTTCCAGATAGTAGTGTCAAAATAATTTAAACAATTTAAATAATTTAATTTAATTTAAAATAAAAACATAATATACATGGTCCAATGTACTAGATGCAACCTACAGTAAATCGGTGAAACCAAACGCAGACTAAAAGACCATTTTAACAAACACAGATGACCAGTTGACAAACCCAACACCATTTCTAAACCCACCACCGTGTCTGAGCACTTCTTAACTGCTAACCACTCTGCCTCTGACATGCTTCTGATTCCTATTCAGCAACTCCACTCTGCTCGAGACTCTATCCACAAAGCTAGAGAAGCCTTTCTAATAACCAAAGCTAATACACTTGAGCCTAATGGACTTAACAAACGTGATGAAACTTACTAACCCTTAACGTTGCTTGTTTTTTAAGAGGTCTTACTTAGAAAACTGTCATTTATTTCCATCATATCTCTCATCTCTAATTTCTGTTTATTTGTAATCTCTGTAATTTGTAATTTCCACTCCACATCATATATAAACCAAACCAATGTAATCCCATACCACACCTGATGAAGGCTAGTATGGCTAGCCGAAATACAGTGGCTATAAAACTTGTAGCTTAAAAAACAACCAAATTCTACATTGTATTAGTTTTCTTTTTAATTATTGTTTAAACTTTGTGAGCCCAATTAGATCAATTAATTGATCCAACGTATACTGGCAGAATTGTTGTCGCATGGTCATTCATAAAGTTCTACAAAATAATTTAGTATTTAATGGTGATGGACTGTTTTAGTGTCATCAATCTTGTCTTTCAAAATAAAATCAAGCTTATTGAATTAAGGGAAAAAATCCTTAAGTATTATAAAGAAGTTTCCTTTTATCGGTTATTGTACTATAAAGGATGAAGGAGGGAAAAAACAATTACAAAAATAATAGATAAAATGTTATTCATAAATAATAATAATAATAATAATAAAAAATATATATATTTTTTTAATAATAATTTTTAATAATAATTTTTAATAATAATAATGGAAACTTATTTTATTATGGAAACTTATTTTATTATTTTTTATGTTTACAATTATAAATCTCGCTAATAATAATAATAATAATAATAATAAGTTACAATATATACTTACGGAACTGAGCTCGGCCGATGCGACCCAGATGACATTAACGAGCAGCAGAACTACTGTTCCCACCAGTAATCTACGTTTCTCACGAACGCTTTCTTCAGGTGAAATTAAAAACATCTTTGTGGAATTCCAACATGATTTTAACGATGTACATCCAAACCATCCCATTTCGGTATCTATTTTATAAAGTTTTAAAATCACAGTTTCTTTACGAGTTCGCTCTCTAACGAGGGATGAAAAAGAGATCGACTTTAACCAAATGGAAATCTTAGTACAGTCATTTTTGTGATTATGTTCAACGCTAATATAGATCTACGGTAAGGTAATTGACAGATCCAGCGGCTGTAATTTACTTGTTATTGACAATTCTTCATCTTCTCTGTCAAGTAGCTCAGTAAGGACTCCTTAAACTATTTATAAAATAAAGATATAAATGATGAACCTCGTTCATTTATCTCTCGTTATCCACCATTTTTTTCTTTTTGAAGTACACCGCTGGAAGCCTCGGATTGGGCTCAACCATTCCACAGGGAACCCAAAGGGCTTCCAGTTGCATGGCAGCCAATGTTTTGTAATAGACGTTGTCATAGCAATTTTACTAATTGACTCAAAAACAATTTTATAAATGACAATTAATTTTCTTCATCCTGCTCCCGGGAGTTTTTCCGGTGGTATTCCAAGTGCTGTGTGATGAGAGTTTATCTTTTATAAAAATTTGCATAAAATAATTAATCATGAAATGAATTGTTGGAAATTGAAGGCGTGAATGACGTGGATGTGTGTTTTTGCGGTCAACGGAGGGTTAATTTTCATGGTTTTGTGGGCACAATGGTGAAAAATTAAAATCCGGCCTCGAATTCTTGATTGATTTATTCATGTCATTCTATCTACATTTAAGTATTTAATTCAGCAATTTTTGGTCCATAATTGTTGTACTGATGGACTAAAATATTCAATTTTGGGAGGCATTTTCGTATTCCGTAGCGTCTTCCGTAGCGTATCGGCTGGCTGATCAGCCTTCGCTCCAATGAAACTCAAATATATTTCCTTAACTAAAAAGATAATAAAAGAAAATCGCTAGAAAATCTCTGCTTAGAAAGAAGCTAGAAAGATATCGTCTCCCAATTAGACAGAATTTCATAAAGCTATTTTGGCTAAAAACCAACACTTTAGTGTTGTTGGAGGTCACTGGGAGACTGGTGGGAAAAAGCAACTTCCGGTGGTTCATACCGCGTTCGTTCGTCGCTGCGCGCCATCATTGGGTGACCATTTGGTCTGATGTGGACGAGTCCAAGACATGAAAAACTTCTAGTCGCAGAAAGATCAACTACTAAAGGTCTCATCTCAAGGGATCGGGTAAATTCATCCTCAGATTATACAGATTTAGAGGCAGAGGGGGAGTAAATGCTTGTATTTTATTACCGCAAAGGAATACGATCTGGCTATACTGAAAACTGACCCAGTTATCTTGATTCACTGATAGACTGACCTGGTCTAATCCTGTCGAACTGCATGGCACGGGTTGTTCCACCGCGAAAACTGAAGAAATAATCTCAGCTGTATTCAGAATTCGGTAAATAAGCGGCCCGAAGAACAATCGGTTAGTAAAACATTGGAGCAACAACAGCTGTACTTTAGCGATACTTTGAGTTTGACGGCCTAAATATCATTAAAAGGTACACATAAAAACACGCTCTCAATCAAGGATATATTCTGAATTTCGCTTAGAAATTGTGGATAAAAACTGAAATAGTCGTTTGTTAGGTTATTTAAGACATAATTAACCGAGAATTGACTCGAATAAAGACTGAAGTTGAAAAGAACGGCTTGAACACATTTCGTTATCTTGACCAAAAATGGCGTCTATTAAAAGCAAGTCGCTCAAAGAATCGATGATAGAAGACGAAAAAACCGAAGAGATTGATCCTGAAGAAATACAAGGCGAATTGGAAATTCTTCGTAAACCTATAAGCGACTTGAAAGCAAGTCAAACTGGACAGAAAGGAAGCTCAAAATCACACGAAGCCGAAGCAACGAAGAAACCGGTTTCTAATTCTACATTGAAAGCAGCTGCTAGCGCCAATGGCGAGAGTAAAATCACACAAGCGATCAACGATGCTTCTTCGATTTCATTGAAGCAGACATTGGCGGTAAGAGAACCAGCCAGCGCATCGGCTAAGCTTGGCATAGGATGGGTGAGTTTTGAGGAAGATGTTAATAAAAGGGCTGGTTCGTCTGACCTAGTAACAAAACAAACCAAGATGGGAACTCCCCTTTCAGCGGTTGTCAACGGTGATTTAAGCCACCAACTCGGCACAACTACTGAGTATGAAACGAAAAAAGTCGAGGAGAAAGCGAGTCAGAAGTCTGGTTTTACTACGTCAGTGAAAAATGTTAACAGTCTTCCACAGACAAAAGCTAATTTTGATCTTTCGGCACAAAATAGTCTAATTAATGGTAATATTGGCCAAAATGTCACTGGAGTTGGCGCTTCTTCGCCTCAAAATGTTAACAGTGATTCGGCTAGTCCTAGTTGGGTGACCTTTGAAGATTTCTCTCACTCAGATAAAGCTATTGCTGGTAGGTCAGGGGCCTTAAAGGAAGCTCCCTCTATGGCAGCTCCATCCAAACCAAACTGGGTAACCTTTGAGGAATCAAATAAGCAGAAAGATGTAATCCAAGAAGACTTGAGCATTAATGTGTCCGTTGAAGACCAGTCTTGCATGGCTCCATCTACCCCTAGCCCTAATCCTTTTGCAAATGCACCTGTGATTACACCAAGGCCTCCTTCTAGTGTGTTTCAAAGTCCAGCTCCTTTGACTGTTGTCACAAGCACTAATCCATTTCGATCTGGGAATGGCATCCAAGGTTTGACTACTGTTGATGTATCCCTATATCCCAGTGAGGTCACACCACAAGTTGGTTCATCTGAGCCATCAACCACAAATCAAACAGATCCTTCACAGTGGGTATTTCATGATGTTAGTGTATTTGAAAAAGATTTGAAACTTGATCAAACTAATGTACAATCAGTTGAAGGTGTCAAAGAGCCTCTTGAGGTTAGCCCTGCATTGCCAACAACTGCAGCAGAACATATTGAAGAGGGTATTGCAGCAGCAGTGGCTGTGGTAACAGAGGTGAATGAAGAAAAACCAGCTATTTTGCAAGAATCAGATGATGAGTCTCTTGGAGCAGATTTTAATATAGCCACAACAAATACATCTTGGAACATGCTTCTTCGTTACCCAGATAAGAAAAGAAAACTGACTTCAAGAGAGTGGAAGTCAGTAGTAATCAAACTGGATGGCAACACTTTACAGATTTATGAAGAGTATGAACTTTCAGCACCTTTCAGGGAGATTCCACTTCAAGCTAGTTTCAGTTTTGATCCCTTGCGTTTGCAATCCAGTGGCCGACATGGGAAAGTTCATACAACAAAACTTGTGTATTTGAATTACAAGGAGACAAGGAGTGTGCGTCAAAAGGGAACTTATGAACATGTTGCAGAAGGAATGCCGATTATAAAAATTGGCTCTGTAAGTCACATTATCATAAAAGAATTCATGGAAGCAATTGGAAACTCAATTCGCACTCTCCCAGCTTACAGAGATAGAGGAATTACATACCGCAAAGATGAAGTGTTTGTTGATGTAGATGACACTTGTTATGCATTAGTAAATGGCAATGGGACTGTTACAAAGCAAGGAGGAAGTGTTCGGATTAAAATAAGAGCTTTCCTAACTGGAGACCCAGAATGCCAATTAGTACTGAATGACATTATGGTCAAAGAGAGAGAAGAAACTCGACTAAGAGGGGAGCTGAAGCCACAGCGTGTTCATCATTGGATCAAATTAAGAGAATGTTGTTTTCATAAGTGCGTGAACAGTAGTTCTTTTGATGAATCTCATTCAATCATTTTTCATCCACTGGATGCCTGCACATTTGAACTGATGCAATTTAGAGTAAAACAACACAAGCCATTACCCTTGTTAGTGAAAGCTGCACTCATCATTCACAGTGAACAAAGGATAGAGCTTAGGGCTGAAATAAAACTATGTCAAGACACAAAAATGTCAAAATACGCAAGGAACAATGTTACTTTTAGGCTTCCAATCCCTGAGACCTGGGTTCCACTCTTCAGAACAGGTGGGGTGTTAGGGCGAGAGAAGTCGATCAAATCTAGTAAAGGGAAGCGTGCTGCAGGAATTAAAAGCAGGTTGAAGCATTCTAGATGTTCTATTGCAGCCAGTATTGGTACAGCACAGTATGAACCAGAGTATTCAGCAGTTGTGTGGAGGATTGATAAGCTACCTGTCATACAGAGCAAGGTCCCTGTGGATGCCCCACAAACATTGAATTGTCTTCTAGAGCTTCCATCTGGGATGGAATGCCCAGAGAACTATCAGCCTTATGCTGAGCTGGAGTACGATGTATCTTATGTACTACTTTCAGATACCACAGTGATAGCAGTGAAGGTTTCTAACAGAAGTATCCCTGAAAAGTGGGTTTGCTACAAGGCATTTTATCAGTATCACATAGACATGGTCATCCAGAGGCCATCTAGTGGACCAGTTAAGGATGTAGGATGTTCACAACAGTAAACTAGGTAATGCAATTTTTGTTCTTTTTCGTAATTCTTAGCCAAATATACAGCTATTTCAAAGAGTTGACATGAGGATCAGTGATTGGCAATTGCACATCAGAAAGGAACTGTGGGGCAATAAGCTTTTCTTCATATTGAGGTAGAGCCTGCACCATTCAGCTAAGATCTTACTACTTGTAGATGGAGAGAAGTATGGTTTGTTCATCTTGGGAATTTTCAATTGAAAAGGTCTTGTTTTACTTTGGTGATTTTACCTCACCAATCTCCAATCACTGATTGCCAGTTGCCGTTTCCTTCATCCTTTAATGCCAATTGCTCCTTCAACCTATTTTTTATTAACTGATTAGTAGTACCATACAGTAGTCAGTTTCATCCAAATTCTAGCATAAACTAAATATGAACTTTAAAATAATGCATGGGACTTGGAAATATTTAACTAGACAAAGGTAATACAAGGGATCTGTTTGCTTTTTCAAATTTATATGATACCATAATTAGATTTTGTTATTCCCTGAATCAAAACATGGCTACCAGAAATTCAAATAATTTTTAGTGTGTGATGTATTTAGTAAAATCACAGAGCAAAAAGAGAAAGGTGGAAAATGAATGGATTAAAAAAACTATCTGGAGTATGACAATTTATATTTTTCAAAAGAGAGTTCAGTAATAAATTGATGATACTTTTATTTTAAAAACCAATGTATGCACCCCTTGCAGCAAATATTCAGAAAGCAGCTCAATTTTGAGGACAAACCAATGGAATTTTTTTTCAGTCTTTGATTTTCTATTCTTTTGTCCTCCAAATTTCACTGATGTGGGAAATGCTGCAAAAGGTATATTTTTCCTCCCCTAATTCATGTATTTCAATAGATGCAGCCAAGTGTAAGACAAAAAATTGTTGATAGAAAGTTATTATTAAACCACCGACACATGCCCTTCAAGCTAGAATTAGTTGTCTTTTCAAAATCTTTCAGTCATATCTCAACTCCTCAAACTTGTGAAAAGCAAAATAAATAACTACATACCATGATGGTGGTTTAGATAAAAAATGTGATATTAGCATAAAATTTGGCCAACTTTAGCTTTGCCTTTCTCTTGAATTATTCGTGGTTTGAAAAGCAACATCATACACTTGATAGAGTTTTATCTTATATCCAAATGCCTTAAAGTTCAAGGTTATATCGAATGAAACACTCTTTCACATTTTTAGATCTATTGTGTCAAATTTATTAGCAAATAAATTAATTTTGGTATTTAATATCTTCAAGGGAGTATTACTGCACTATTTCATAATACATCCCATTGTTTATTTTCCCTTGAAACGTCTTGGATAGAAGTACATATAATTGGAAGCCATATTTGGATTTAGTCTGTGGTTAAGGTACTATAATGTTTCTCATTCTATTATCTCTTCTGAGTCTTTGTTCATCCCTCATGTGAGATGGTTATTATTTATTTACCTTTGTGCATTAAAGATAAAGGCTATAAATTTGTGAGAAAATATCCAAAGACACCACACTGGTGAATGATTCAAGAGCTCACTTCTGACCACCAAAACAGTGATGAAAACCTGTTCCTAATGAAGCCATGGCATAAACACTTGACTTTCAAAAGCAAAATAGCAGCTAAACCACAGGGTAATGTAGTTTGGATAGTCATATAAACATTTTTCTGCCATATTGGGATACTGCTACTTAATTTATTAATCATGAATATCTAACTTGGTATTCCAGTGCAAATTTTGTATTGAGCAAAATGAAGATTTATCAAGTAATTTTTAAATTTTACAACAGAAAAACAAATATTGTTGGCAGGAAGAGCAATTTGAAATATAGAAATGTGTTCCCATTTCAAACATCTTTTCCTTGAGGATTATCCCTTTCTTCTGTGTAAGGCCTTGGAATACACATTTGCATTCACCATTTACCCCAAATTAAAATGAACTGTTTTACTAAAATAAAAGTGTAAACTTTTGAAGGAAAGCTACTTACTGTACATCAATGTGCATTTTTATTTTGCTAAAAATAATCAAAAAATGCCAGTGAGATCAGATCTATACCAAAAGAGCAAGAAATAAACAGGAAATGTTTCCTAAATATTACTTCATATTATTTCATAAATGTTACCATATTTTGGAAGAGTGAATTTGATAAAATTATAATGGTCCAAAACAGAAAATGTTTTGTTGGAAAAACCGAACATAGACAAGAAGTGAACAGATGTTGGACATGATGTACATCAGTAATTATAGGAGCTGTTTCATCCAAATTACACATTTTATTGAGTATTTTCAGTATTTGCTCTTTTCAACTGAATCTTATCTTCCTGCCATGATTTCAGGGTTTTCAATTACCTGATAAAACTTCATTATTTGATAAAGATCGAAAATTAAATTGTCTTGGTAGTCCAGTATCACTGATATGTTAAAAGATGTCTACCAACATAAAAGTTACTGTTTAATGTGAAATAAAATATATTTAATTCCTGTCTCTATCAACACACGTAACACCATTGGTGTTTATGGTTGAACCATAAATATGTTTCAACTGACCAGTGAAAGAGAAATTAAAGTGTGCCTAGTGCTTAGTTAAAGTATACTATTTTTTTAAATGAAGGAAATTCATCATTTTGGTTCACTTATGATTTTTTAAATGCCATCAGAAAACATGCTATTTAGGGGGTCTGATGTTCATTGATATCAAAGGAAAATCCTTTTTTCACAGTTTTGTAGCTAAATTTTCATGTCAAGAATCAGATCCCACAAAATTTTGGATTATTCTATAGAGAGTCACCTCCACCATCATCTGAGGTGCAATACAGTTGTGTAAAACCAGATATAGGCTGTTAGATTTATTTTATTGGTTTATTGAAATCGATCTAAAGTGCAATGTAATTTAATTTATACTGCTATCAGTGAAGTAAACACCCATACAAGTGAACAAATGTAATTGATGTTTCACAATTATATAGTATATGAACTGAGGATAGTAATTACAGTGGTTCTCAGTCACACGTGATTACCAAGATGTTTTTCAAAGCCATCAAATCAACTTGGTACTCTGCATAAATGGTTATGGGGTATGGAAGCAGCAGATGGGGCCCTCAGCTGTGGTTTTCACTACCTTTGTAGCCGTGTGGCCTAGGGCTATGGAAACTGGGATAGGCATCACCCTATACGTCACTCAACATGGGAAGGACTTTAACTTTTAACATGACATAATCCCAGACTACTATAACAGTGCATGAGACAAAATACACAAAAAATGAACCTGCTGTCATAGAAACACTTTTGATTGACATCAATCAAAAATCAATTTCACAGATTTGAAAAATGTCTCGGTCACGTGTGACTGAGAACCACTTTAACATCATCAATTATCAATAGTCCAGTTTAGATGTTTTGGTTGAGCTATTTTATTGAACCCTGAAACATCCTCTAGGCTGATCAAAGGCAGAACATAGCTAACTCACAGATCGAATTGGAATTTAGCATGTTGGGTTTTTCAGAGGGAGGAAAACTGGAGAACGTGGAGAAAAGATGATTAAAGATGGTAATGGTGAAAGTTCATGATAGTGATAGGTGATTGAGGATGATGACAATGGTTGCAAAATTGAAGTTTGATGTTACTAGAAGGATGGTTTCCCCATTTACACCACTTAAAAATTATTTGTGTGCATACTCTGGAATTTGGAATCTCATTCAATACAAATCAGTCAAATTCACTTGCCTTGGAAGCTAAAGTTTTATAAGATGAATTAATCAAGAATTTAGAACATTTTGGAGATGTTTGCCTGTTGATGATACTTTTAACTAGAATCATCTGAAAAGCATTTCCTATGCATAATTTACATATTTTAGTTTTACTAAGTAGATTTGACTTTTGATCTCACTGTCACTGGATTTTCTCTTTGTTCTCGTTAGAACACACCTTCCTTAAACATTTACAAAACCTTATAAACATGTACACAACCAGTGAAACAACAACCAACAAAAACATAGCCACATCCATCAAAAAGTACTGATAGAATGGCAAACTAGCTCCACCAGGCAGTAGATGGCCAGTGCCACTGTTGTGCAACACATATTCAATCCAATCAGCTCCTTCTTGTGAAGGTGTCTGAGAACGATCCCTCAAGATTTTAGAGATATGTAAAGCATTGGTCTTGTACCTGAATTGAATGAATACACAAAAAAGTTATTACAATTAAAAATTAAAATTAAAGTGTTTTATAAAAAATGCTTAAAGGAAGAATTTTGAGCAAGACCATGTTTGTCCAAATTTGTCTCAATGACAAAAGGGAAATGAGCAGGTGATCGAAGAGATTACTGGTCTGGAGACTTTTCATTCTTTCACTAAATGGTTAGCAATGTTAAAATAACTTACTTGTTATCCTCTACCAGTTCATTAATAACTTCCACTATACTCTCAGCAGTAAATACTGTGTTAACCCGGATGTCTATTGATGACCCCATTCCAGCAGCTTGTACTTTCTGTGCATAACCAAATTGATCTCCCCAGAGAGGTGTAATCAGCAAAGGAATGCCATGATATGCTGCCTCATACACACTGTTTGCACCTCCATGTGTTACAAACAGTCTCAGCTGTGGGTGTCCAAGAATGTCATTTTGTGGCATCCAAGTGACTGTCTTGATGTTTGGGACATGAGAGAAGGTTTTATCATACTTCCACAGCACCTGAGAATTAATCTGAACATTAAACTCCAGCTAACTCGTTTTCAATAATACCCAACCCACTCCTACGTAAGTATTTAAGTATCAATTCTTTGGGATTATTCATTATTATTGGTGGATGGGCTCCAGTGGATTTAAAAAATCTGGTTTGGAGGATGGGTGCGTTACACAAAAAACTTCAGGGAGCAACAGTTTATAATAAAGGGGTTAGGGTTTTTATTCATGTTGATTTACAAATCCCCTCCCCCTGCCTTCTCCCCCATGCATTCCCATATTAGGTAATCGGTACCTATTGCGTGGGGGGTAATGTCACAGTTAAAGCAAGTAATGTTGAAAACATGGACTATTATATGGGTACTGTGTAGTTTTTCTCATTGACTAAGTCAACACCATAAAAGTATGATTCCAAAACAATTCCAGAACCAAGTAAAAAATTGAGATTATATAACACAAGTTAGTGCCACATTCTGCTTGCTGACAACTCTTGCAGCTTCTCTGTCATCTCTTGGCCATCCCTTCATGTAGGAACAGTGTATTGTTATTCAACTTTTTCCATTGTTATCTATTCCTTTGTGTTGTATTGTCGTTCTATTTTCATAGCAACTCCTGTGTTCCTACATGAAGGGATGACCCATCTCTTTTTTGATAAAGACAAACATTCCAATCCAATGAAATTTCTGTTAAATTAAAACAAATAACCCACTTTTGATATTAAGGTGAGTGATCACACACAATAAGAACTGAATTGAGGCTGGGGGAAAACAATTAAATAATTGTAATTATTCTTTTGTTTCCCCAGAGCCAATTGTGTGTGATCACTAAACCAAAATATCAAAGGTGGGCTATCATTTTAATTACACTGTACATGTATGTTACCTTATATTTCAGCTGTGAAAAGGCTTTCACCAGGATCTCAGTTTGTTGTTCACTTAATTCTCCCACCATGCTTCCAAATGATACAAGTATGACTCCTTCTTTACCGGCAGACTGCATGAAATCCTCTAAATCCTGTGCCAGCTTCTCAGCTGGTCTTGGACTTGGAGAGCCAATCATTTTGATATCTTTGAAAAATGTTATAATCAAATATCTACATGTATGTTTTTACAAGACATGAGACTAAACACACTAATTATAACTACTGAGGGGGAGAGGAATCAGTGGCAAAGAAGGAAGTGGGGGGGAGGGTGTTTGAGAAAAGGAAGAGATATACGTGTACATTTTGTGAAACACTATATCTAATACTTATTACTTGGTGGAACAGGACGAGACCACTCCAGAGCCCAGTCTACAGGCATCAGAACCAAGTCAGTCTCCTGAATTAACTGACTGAAGGATTTTTCTGGTGCAATGCCATGTTTGTTCTTTAAAGAACCAACTCCATTATAACTGATATATAAGCCAACTAGTTCACTAACCCCAAACAGAAGTAGATTATTGATGCGTTGAACGAAAGACATCTTTGTTGATGAGGGAATGAAGTCACTTGGAATATAGGAAACAGGCCAAGGTATACCGTAATGAAATTTAAAGATGTGGTAGCTAAAACCCAGTTCTACCAGATCAACAATGAATGGAATGCCCACTTTTTGCTGGAGCAACTGTCCACATCCCCAATAAGAATTATCTGCAAATACAAGGTCATATCCTCTGAGTTTTGAAAGCAGACCTATAAAATACAAATATTATCATTTAATATTTGTTAAATTAAACAACCCATTTGTCCTGATTCTGAAGCACAGCTTACAATCTTGTGCTAGGTTATAAAATATAAGTTATGAGTACAACACCTCCAATATAGGCTAGCTATAGCTGTCAGACCAAACAGTTTCCTTATAATCAACTTATATTAATTTGGTTATAAAATGTTAAAGTTCTTTAATGTTGTTCCCCATATACATGTAATAAAAGACATATAGATACCTTCATCAAGTAGAAGCAAATCACATATATCTCTGACAAGAGTGAGCACACCCAAGATGTCTGATATTTCGGGAGAGCCTTTCTTGAGGTTAGAACTTGTTACAGTTTTGTTAACAAGGTGATTTGTTTGATATGGAGTATCATACAGCAGTTTGTTAACCTTAACTTCCACATGTAATGGATCCATGGAACAAAGGACATAAGTCACCTTAATCAAACAAATTGAAATTGTGAATTTACCATATTCACTATTAGCTGTGACATGCTTATTTTGTTTTGTGGTGGTTTATGAGGGAGCAAATAACTTAGATTTAAAAACAACTTCAACCTTCTTCAGCTAACACAGGCATTTTTTCAGCAATACCATGCTAGCATAGGTCTTTTTCTATCCTCTGTTTTGGTTGTAGGTTGTATTTGCCTGCTGCTCAGCCATATGGAGGGAAAGAAAAATGGCCTTTGCTCTCAGGGTAAAACAAATAATGTGTTAATGGGGATTTCTGAAAATTGAAATGCTCAAGTTTGAGTTATATGAAGCCATAAAAATACTACCATTTTTGAGCTACCGTGAATGGCAAACTTTTTACCACGTTTGTTCAAGCGTGGAACTTGTCAGTTTGTCTAGACAAACGGCCGCGTTTGTCGCGCGATCAGTGAACGGTGGGACCATGAACATGTCAAGTTTGACGGCTTCAAACTTACATGTTTTGCACTCTTGACAACAGGTTTAGAAACATTTAATATACCTTTCATTTCTTTACTAGCCTCAAAAACTTTTTCTTAAAAATCATGTATCTCTCAAGAGGAGTACTGCATTTATCCTCTTCCTCCAAGGAACTGAATTTGTCATGGCAGTAAAAGATAGTGTTTTCTTTGCTTGGTCGGCTAACCGCTTCAATGTTAAAATTACATACCAGGCGTTTTTTTTCCCATGGAGATGCGACACCAGGTGAGTCAAATACTAGTGCCTTGACTTCAATGGCTTTTGTAGGGTTCTTCTCTAAAATTCTTCTCAGTTGATGCTGAAGAGCTTGAGATGTATCAATATCAAGTGTGTTAATTTCGTCCAAAAGCTTTTGCTTGAACTCATAATACGTTATTTTAAATAAGTCTTCCTCGTTTTAAAATAAAAATAGGGGTTATTCTTTCATGTGGGTAATAAGTTTAGAATACTTTCAGATGTACAAGGGACATATTTGACGGAGTTGGACACAATTAGCATGAATCTGTCATCTTGTAAACCTCACAACAGTGATCTCAAGGACTTCATTATTTAAATAAATGAAAATTATCAAAGGCTCAGCTAGTTAGAGTATTCTGAGTTGTAATCTTTTATAGTTTAGAAGATTTTGTGATTTTAAAGAAAAGGTTTTTGAGGCTAGTAAAGAAATAAAATGTATATTAAACATTTCTAAACCTGTTGTCGTGAGTGCAAAACATTTAGTTTGAAGCCGTCAAACTTGACATGTTCATGGTCCCAACATTCATTGTTCATGCGACAAACGCAGCCATTTGTCTAGACAAACTGACAATTCCCACGCTTGAACAAATGCAGTAAAAAGTTTGCCGTTCATGGTAGCTCAAAAATGGTAGTAAGAAGTTGACACTGACTTAAAAATTAAGAATTGGATGTTCTGATTTCATCTGAAATCTTCATCAGCAGATGTAAAATGTAAATGGAGTCCTTGAACATTATTTAAAACCCTATAAACATTCAGCACGTGAATATGTTCGTTAATAGACTTCTTGTTTAATTGAATGCCAAGCTTCCAAAAACAAACGTCCAGACCATTTTTGGCATTGGTCGACAATTTTCACGTTGTCATTGTCAAATTCATGATGTGTTCTTTTTACATGTTCAGTCAAGAATGAATTGTTGTCCTCAAGGAAAACAGCTCTTTTGTGTTCTTTCATCCTGGTTTTTAATGCTCTAAATGTACTTGTTTGCCCCACATATACTTTGTCGCAATCTTTGCAGTCGATTTTGTACACAACACCTGTGGAGAACTGTTGCTCTGGTTTGTCTTTACTAAAGCCAATGGATTTAATGGAACAAACCAGAGCGACAGTTGTCCACAGGTGTTGTGTACAAAATCAACTGCAAAGATTGTGGCAAAGTATATGTTAGTGGAGGGTAGACACTGAATGAAATAAGGAACATCTGCCAAGCAGGGTAAAAATCCCCACTCCCTGCTTCACCCAAAGTAATAAACTATCCATTCCTATACTAAATGACAAGTCAATGATTGAGGCTATACAAGGTAGATATTTTAAAGTTTTTTACCTTGAAACCTCACTCAAATGTTTAGTCAGTCAACTAACCACTTTCCATACATCAGTTTGTTTGTCAAAACAAAGCATTCAATCAAGAAGGCAAGGTAATTTCAAAGGAATTTTTCAAATTTGTAACTTGAAGCCTGTCAGGGGCGGATACAGGGGGGGTGGATTGGGTGGGTTTCCACCCCCTCTTTAGAGGTGTTAACAGTCAAAAGTATGAATATTTTAAATGAAATAAAACAACAGATCTGATTGCATCTCGTAACTAATTTTTAAAAAATGTGTACATATGTTAAGAGTCAACTGAATTTCGCACATTTTAGACGTCTTGAAAGCCTATTCTGAACTCTGATGGAGAATAGATACCTTGAAGGAGCTTTGATAAGACTATCCACCCCCCTTTGGAAAATCCTGGATCCGCCCCTGCCTCTGTGTGTGTGTGTGTGTGATCAGTGAGGCACTTGCTGCTGGTCAAACACAATTACAGCAATCAGTCAAGACTACAAGGAAGTTTCAAAGGATTATTTAAACATGTACTTCGCACATTCAAATAAACGCTTTTGGATTTAATCGGTCGGTCAACTGTGTATGGAAATTAAAAAGGTTACTTTACCTACCTCATGACCTCTAGATTCTAGTTCACTTGCGATCTTGTTAATCATGAAGTAATGACTTGGGCCGTTTGGCCAAGGAAGGACAGCAATCTTCGCTGCTTGGCATTGAACGTTCAACACTAGGAGGAAGATCCATGAAGACTGGAAGGCAAGACCGTTCCACATCTCCAAATACTATGGAATTCCAGTTCACCGACTAGGAAAAATCCCCAAATAAATACTAGTTGTTTTTATAAGACTTAAACTAGAACTTGATTTGCTCTAATCCTACAGAATGTAAGTTGAACCTTGTTTCAGGATGGCCAAAAAAAAAAAAAGCAAAACACACACTCAACTCCCTGAGTCTCTGCTTTTATTAGCTCCACAGGAAGCCCAGGCTTTCCAATCTCGTCCCAAGAGTCGCCCGCGGCTTTTTTGGCATGCGGTCGACCAGCAGAAACGCAGGCTCCTGGAACGAGATTGAGGACCGTTCCTTAGAGGGTCAGTGGGGTAGTACACCCGTAGTATTTACGAATAAAAGGGACACAATATAGGAATCCGGAAGGGGATTTTCCTGTTTTTAGGGGGTGTATATCTTCCATTATTCTCACCCTAAATTTGCCACCATAATAATGACCACTAATAAAGATCGGCCACCGCCGTTACACTGTGACATAATAAAGATACCAACTCCTTTCGTCCAGGCTTCTTCGATGAAAAACCCGGAACAATTCAGAAGAATTTGATTCTTGGGTTAAAATAAATCCGTAACTGCTAACGAAGGACTAAGGAGGGCGTCTAAAAAATATATAAGACATGCATGTGGTCACCCATCCTGGTATTAACCCCGCCCTAGCCGGGTTTGACTCACGGATTCAGTGAATGCACCATTCTTAAAAGTGTCGTGGAAGTGAGGCTAAGATAGGAATGCAACTAAACTGCCACGGCACAATCCGTCTAGAAAATGTTTGGTTTCTTTTATACAGTATTCCTATGGCATTAGCCTTTCAAAGTACTGTATACAATACAATGCAATAAACTTTATTTCAATTCGAATTTAAGATAGCAAATACAATGCTAATATCTTAGCCTCGCTTCCACGGCACTTTTAAGAATGGTGCATTGAAAACAATAGCTGTATAGAGTAGATCATTTTCTCTTCGACGCCCGGGGGGGGGGGGTACTCCCATATATTGACTATACGGGTACGTGCCGCTGGATAGGGTATGGTTTTTGGCCTTGGTGTCTTAAACAGGGTATACATTTTACTCAAAATTGTCTTAAACAGGGTCTAGGATTTTGACAAAAATTTTGAATTTCATGGATTTTGTGTGTCTTAAATAGGGTACTATTTTCCTCCAAAACATGGCAACATGACGCT